>JAODLD010000101.1:24219293-24230007 GCA_026781065.1 Mormyrops boulengeri | reverse complement strand
GTTAGCTTCTCCCCAAACGAGCTTGATGGGCCGAATGGCCTCCTCTCGTTTGTAAATTTCTTATGTTCTTATGTTCTTAAGCTTTTGAAGATATTCTAATTATATGACCAGCACCTGTGTATGTTCTATTCGCTGATGTCATGACTATGATTATCTTTAAACCAATAACATATTAAATATACACAATGATAAGTGTAATGTAACAGTTTATGGTTAAAGTATATGCATGTTTGTATTGATAAAACTTTAAGTTCCCAGTGAAGAAAGGCAACCCTTATTGATATATTAGTGATACTTAAAAAAACATATGAATTGACCGACTGAGACGTTGCATAAATCAGCCTTCAGTTTAGTAACTCACTGTCCACTAGAGGGAGACATTGACTGCTGCTCGAAGGTGCCAAAGTTGCACATTTTCCATTACCAGAGAAGAACACAGAATAAAGACTAAAAAGAAACACTGAACTATCTATCTATTTGTAGCATTATTATATAATTTGCAATTATAACATAAACAGAAGAAGTACTCCTGTGGAATTGTGTTTACAGAAATGAGTAGTCGACTGAAAAAACCTGCAAGTTTTGCACTCAAAAGAAGTGTAAAGCCATACTTAAAATTAATGCACTTCAATATTAATTAGAATTTATACCACATACTTACTTTCAGCTTAGTGAGTTGGCAGTACGTTGGATATTTTTTCTTTCATGACATCATATTGATCCATCCATCCCTCCTGCATACATGCATACATACATACATACATATGTACGTCCATACATACATACATCCATGAAGTACAACCCTATCCTAGGATGCAGAGGACATGAAGTAAGATACACCCTCGAAGTGATACCGTTCCATCACAGAACACTGACACACAGCCACTAATATAACTGATATACTTAAAGATATTACAATTGAAGATAAACAATTACTCACATAAATATACTTGGTAGTATTTAGTTTACAGTCTACGTCAGGGTTCTTCAAATCTGGCACTTGATTCCAAATCCAGGCCTTGTTTTCAGTTCTCCCAGGTATTTAGTTTAATAATTACTGATTCTGATTGGCCAGAGGCTTCACACCTGGCTCACAGGTAAAGGAAGGCTGGAAAATCAGCAGGGCCCGCACCTTGGGGACCGTGATTTGAATAGCCCTGGCCTACGTTAATACAATGTCAGCCTTAGAGATAATACAACTGGATAAAAAGCAACAAAGAAAGACCGGCAGGAGGCAGTGTTGCCTCATCTTTCTGTGTACTTTCTGTTGCGTTCCTGTTCAGTTTCGCCTGGTTTCCCCACATTCTCCTCACGTAAAGGCATCACGAGCCGTCGTAAGTGCACAGCACCTTCTGACGGGGGGTGTGTGTGTGTGTGGGCCGCTGTGCTCTCTTTGTTGTGTTAAATTACACGTTACACAACGAAACCAACAATCGGGCAATCAGGACCTTAAATAAGGAGTGTCACAACACGGCTCTGATTGGATCGCCGCGCTGACTCAGGTTTGAGTGCGGACTCGTCCTGATTGTAACATCTCCCAAGATGCGCTTATGTTCAGTGGTTTAACTCTGAACCGTCATTGCCGAGCCGGTTATTACGTGCAGCCAATATTTAGGCTGTCATTTCACGCACCATCTTCTACTGCTCTTTGTCAGCTCTTTCCTGAAACACAATAGACGTGTGTGGCTTTGTAAACAGGAGATCAGGCGTGCATGACATGCACCACATCCTATAGAAGGACTGCTGTAAGTAGTAACTCAGTTTTAATAATAAACAGGGTTTTAATAACTGTACTGATCTAATAGGTGCTAATGAATGAACTTCATACTTTTTGAGAAGTTGATTGAACAGTGGAACTTTATGAATAATAATACGTCATATTCTCAAAGTGAATAATTTTAGAAAGTCAGCAATGTTTTTAGATGTTTTTATACACTCACACACACACACACACACACACACACACACACACTATATTGCCAAAAGTATTGGGACATCCTTCCAACTCATTGAATTCAGGTGTTCCAATCACTTCCATAGCCACAGGTGTATAACATCAAGCACTTAGGCATGCAGACTGCTTCTACAAACATTTGCGAAAGAATGAGTCGCTCTCAGGAGATCAGTGAGTTCAGGCGTGGTACCGTGATAGGATGCTACCTGTGCAATAAGTCCATTCGTGAAATTTCCTCACTACTAAATATTCCACAAACAACTGTTAGTGGTATTATAACAAAGTGGAGGCAATTGGGAACAACAGCAACTCAGCCATGAAGTGGTAGGCCACGTAAAATCACAGAGCCTGGACAACACATGCTGAGGCGCACAGTGTGCAGAACTCGCTAACTACAGACCTCCAAACTTTATATGGCCTTCAAATCCACTCAAGAACAGTGTGTAGAGAACTTCCTGGAATGGGTTTCCATGGCCAAGCAGCTGCATCCAAGCCTTAAATCACCAAGTGCAGTGCAAAGCGTTGGATGCAGTGGTGTAAAGCACGCCGCCACTGGACTCTAGAGCAGTGGAGACGTGTTTCCTTGGTAAGACCCCACCTAGAATATTGTGTGCAGGTTTGGTCACCATAGCTTAAAATGGACATTGCTGCCTTGGAAAGGGTGCAACGTAGGGCTACAAGAATGATTCCTGGTCTTATGGAATATCTTATGAGGAGAGGTTAGCTGAGCTGAATCTGTTTAGCCTTGAGCAAAGGAAACTAAGGGGGGACATGATCTAACAGGTCTGGATGCTGTTCAGCCAAATGGCTACTTCAATATTAGTTTAAATACTAGAACTCGTGGCCATAAGTGGAAATTAGTGGGAGAACATTTTAAAATGAACTTGAGGAAGCACTTCTTCACACAGCGTGTAGTTGGAGTATGGAATAATCTTCCTGCTAGTGTAGCACAAGCTAAAACCCTGGGTTCCTTCAAATCAGAGCCTGATAAGATTTTAACAACTCCGAGCTATTAGTTAAGTTCTCCACAAAGGAGTGTTCTTTGGAGTAACGAGTCACACTTTTCTGTCTGACAATCCGATGGACGAGTCTGGGTTTGGCGGTTGCCAGGAGAACGGTGCTTGCCTGACTGCATTATGCCAAATTTGGTAGAGGGGGGATTACGATGTGGGGTTGTTTTTCAGGGCTTGGGTTTGGCCCCTTCGTTCCAGTCAAAGGAACTCTTAATGCTGCAGCATTTGAAGCCATTTTGGACAATTTTTTTTGCTCCCAACTTCATGGGAACAATTTGGGGAAGGCCCTTTCCTGTTCCAACATGACTGCGCACCAGTGCACAAAGCAAGATCCATAAGGACATGGATGAGCGAGTCTGGTGTGAAGGAACTTGACTGGCCTGCACAGAGCCCTGACCTCAACCTGATAGCACACCTTTGGGATAAATTAGAGCGGAGACTGTGAGCCAGACCTTCTCATCCAACATCAGTGCCTGACCTCACAAATGCTCTTGAAGAATGGTCAAAAATTCCCATAAACACTCCTAAACCTTGTGGACAGCCTTCCCAGAAGAGCTGAAGCTGCTATAGCTGCAAAGGGTGGGCCGACTCCATATTAAAGCCTGTGTATTAAGAATGGGATGTCATTAAAGTTCATGTGTGTGTAAAGGTAGGTGTCCCAATAATTTTGCCAATATAGTGTGTGTGTGTGTATGTATATATATATATATATATATATATATTTCATTTTCATATACAGTATAAAGGTTTAGAAACATTTACATATACTATAGGTACAAACATAGGACTCATTATTGGCCTTCACTTTATATACCAACCAAATCGTATAAAGCATTGATAAGTAGTTAATAATATATAAAAGCAATAGGATTGGTTGCTGAGTGTGAAGACTAAGCTGAAGAATGCAGAAAGAAGCGATGAAGGGGACCTTATTGATACCATGGACGGAATAGGTTAGGTCCTTACACAGACCTGGTGGGAACTGGGGCAATGACAGGTAACAGACAGAACTGGGGAACACAGGACTGGTAAGCACAAATATATACAAGACTAACGAGGGACCGACACGATTCAGGTGTTGATGTTTACCACATTATGGTTGGGGATACTGAGTAAAACACAGTTGTGAAGAATTAAGAGGGTTCCAGAGGGCCAGCAGCGCCCCCTCCTGGCCATACAGGGGGATAGACAGGATCGGTCGTGACATTCAGATCTGAAACCATTTTTTTTTTGGTTAAAGTATCTCTTCACTTGAGGACCCACCAGCTGTCAAAGTACCTTGCAGTTATGGTTCAAGCAGTATGCCTGTTAGTGCAGTCAGGCATTTGTAAAGGGCCAAGGCTGCCAGCACAACATTCAGACTGACAACCAAGTGTTCCTATGTTTCTACCTACAGTATATGTAAATGTTTCTAAACCTTTATACTGTATATGACTAAAAGTTATATTACTGAATAATAGAGAATAACAAAAGCACAGTCTTATGAAAACCAAAACACAAGCCTGCTGTATATACCAGTGCCAGCGTCTCCAATCTCTGCAGTAGCCTGCATTTGAAAAACGACTTGGTCCTCCACTAGGAGCGCCCAACCTCTGATCAAGGCGGGTCAATATAATATTTTTCATATAACATGCTCCTTCTGTGGTTGACCCAGTCAGAGAGATGGCATTCTGACACATATGTTACAGGTCCATCCGTGTGTGATTTCCAGAGGTTGCATCACTACTGTTAATTGGCAAGTAGTCAGCAATAACTGATGCATAAACAGATGAATTGAAGGTGAGCAGATCATGAGAGCTTAGTGGAAAGAGAGAGCGTGTTCAAATTGCTCTAATTAATAAGTTAAAAATATGTACACATACCAGGCGAGTTAATATCTAACGCGTCCTGCAGAAAACCATAAATGCATGTTGTAAGTGTAAATACATAAATGCTATGACATAAGCAGCCACCTAAACAGCATGTGTGTCACTTGTGGCAGGACACCAGTGTACCTACATGAATGGAAACTCCACGTACAGAACAAAAGGTGGGAATCAAACCCACAACCATGAATGTGTGAGGCCACCAATCCACCCGATAACTGTTTTACAAAATATTATCTGAAGTCTTAGCATTGATACTCCTGCAAATAGTACCATGAGTATATAAGTATATATGAGTATATGAGTATATAAGTAATAAGTGTGTTACCTAGTTTAATACAGTTGTCCCTTGGTATCTGTGTGGTTCCCCACGGATACCAAAATCCGCGGATACACGAGTCTCTTGTATGAAATGGCATAGTACTTGCAAATAATCTACGCACATCCTCCCGTATGCGTTAAATATTCTCTAAATTACTTATAATACCAAATAAAATGTAAATGCTATGTAAAGAGTTGTTATACTGTATTGTTTAGGGAATCACGACAAGAAAATTAACTCTGCGCATGTTCAGTACATATACAGGCTGCTGTAGGGTATGCCAGTGCAACGCGTCATCCATCTGCATTCAGTGTAGTGCTTGGATGCATGGAAAATTCACGTTTTACTTTTTCTAAATTGATGGATTTTTTTTATCGAAAATCTTCAAGCCACAGTTGGTTGATATGGAAGGCCAATGGCGTTAATATATGATGTCAAGTCACTATTGAGTGCTGGTGACTGCAGGGGCCATCTGTCTTACGTCCAGTTCTTCAGGTCTCCTGAAGGCATTGCATTGTTTGCAGGCCTTATGTCATGAAGTTCAAGTCAAGTGGGCTTTGCTGTCATACCATAGTCTGCAAGCAGTGGCTGGCAGAAGATAACACTTCCCCAGGAGCATAGGGGAAGTCATACAGACACAGGGACGGTTCCACAATGCTCAGGGCTGTATCGAGACGGAAGCTGTTGTTCAGTACAGATGCTTTTGTGCTATGGGGTGACAGAAAGAAGCAGGGATTACGAGACTCTGATGGGAGGTGATTTATGTGAGGACCTGGAAGCCAGTGAGCTTAATTACTAATCACCATGGAAAAGGTTGCTTTGAGAGACAGGTTTAGGTGGGAGAATACTCCAGATAAGATGTAAGGTGGTTTAATTACATGCTAACCTTTCTGCTTCTCTTTTTTTGTTGTTGATGTTGAGGTGTAGAGCACAGCTCATGTGTTTCTTTGTTATCTAGTCATATGGCTGCTGGGGCCATAATTAGTCATCATTATTCATTCGTTTGGCTTTATTAAATGGTCTTGAATAATCTTGTGTGACGCTCCATTGTAGATAGTTTTCTTTCACAGTCCGCAGGGAAATGTCGTTTGATTTAAATAAAGCTTTTGAAAGCTTTATGTTTTGTCCACCTATGTCATCTGCTGATGCACAGAAGCCTCAGTGCGTTTTTGCAAAGATAAAATGGGCGGAAATGATTTTACAACGGCAGGAGGCCCCTAAATCTCTGCTTGTCCTCTCACCCTCCCCGAGAGAAGGCACTGACGTCAGAGTCCAGTGGTCAGCACTGGCTGGAAGCAGAGTTTTAACGGATAGGAAAGTGTTTTCAGCTTCCTGTGGTGACCTCAGCCAATCCTCTTCACAGCTAAGAGTCACATAAATCAAAAAAGAGAGGGAGAGCGTTTGCTATACATGTATTCTTGCTCCCTGAAAGTCTGTTTGGTGGCCTGTACCAAGCCATGAAGCTTGCTTCAAGCAGACATTGCTGTTATTAAAGTCATAAAATTAAAAATATTGCGTAACTCAAAGTAGTTTGTGAGCATGACATGAAGTCACAGAACCAGTTTCCCTTTAGATGTGACCATGTTCATAAAATACAACAGCCTGCAGTGTTCACTACTTTCATAAAATGCTTATTTCTTATTTAAAAGAAATATTTTCATTAAAAAAAGTAACTCCTTTAGTATGTTGCTCAGCCAGCACTGCCCTAGCCTTCTATGCTCAAACCCTGCAATGCTTCAAGCTAGCTAATCGCTATCATTTTTGACACAATTGTCTGGGTTCTTCCATTAATTCTGGACCTTTACAAGAATTTATTCTAATTGGCAGCAAGTGAGTGATGGTGTTTTAATGGTGTTCTTTTCCTTTTAGCCAGCGAAGTTACTGTCCTTTCATGAAAGTCAGCCCATAATTTTTATTCCATCTAAATATGGTCGCTCGTAACGCTATTGTTGGCCAACGTGTTTCTCGTAAGAGACACGGAAACTCATAAAATCACATTTTTGTGCTGCAGATGTGGAGACATTTCTAAGATCACCTATCATGTTCTAAACCTTGGAATTAATGTCATTCGCCTCTATGTTTTAATAGTGTTTGTAATTGCATTATTTTGTGCTTAACTGTATTTGTGATATTTTGTTATTATGCTGAGAAGATGAAATTAACCAGGCCTATTAATTTTCCAAACTTTAATACTATATCAGTGATATTCTAATCTACAAATATTTTATAATTACAATTTTAGATTAATAGTCAATAATCAATAATAATTCATTGTGGAACTCTAACTGCAGACATGACGCAGACGTATAAATTTGAACTTATATCATAACATGTCATAACTGATATTTCCGTGAACAAAACGCGAGCTGGAAATCCTGTTCTTCTGTCTCTATGGCTTATGCATTAAGAAGTACGGTTCCTAGACACCTCCGCCACCCTGCACTGATAATTGATAGTTGGAAGATGGGTGGGTATTTTGAGTCATACAAACAGTTAACAAATGAACCATAACACGCAGATATGAACTTGCTAAATATATAAAATCTAAAACAATCCAAACAGTGGCTATTTGTGCTCAATGCACTCTGCAGTTGGGAAACTGTGTATGTATGACTCTGTGCCTATTTCTCTATAAAATATCCATTTTCATAGTCAATGTTCAGAAGACGTACCCTTCAAGTACAATCTTCATCAGAGTTGCATTGTGAGCGCCCTCTGAATCCCAGGGCGCTGCCGGGGCGCTGTCAGGCTGACAGCCTCCATTATGTTCCTGTATACACTGTCGATGAGGTCTAATTTGTTTTTACAAAATTTCTGCCAGTAGATGGAAAAATAGGCTTTATCACTCCTTGGAAAGAGAGATGATTGCGACGGAGGAAAATGCGCAGAGGACAAATTGTAATATTCATAGTGTATGTATTTTTTGGCCCTTACGAATTCCTCACACAAGATAAATTGATGCTTCTTTAGTGAACGGAATCTGTTACAACGTGACAAAAAATATTTTATGTGAGGTTTAGAAACAAGATTCAATCCCTAAGAATCATATAGCGGGAGTTAGATTTTCATATGAAACCCAATATATTATTATGTTTTCTATTATATTTGAATAGAAAATGCATGTGTTTTTCCGGAGCAGTAGAAAATACGTAACTGTACTGTACTATTGGAAATGTACTAAGATGGGTACAAACAGGGGTTCCGCATACTCTTCCTCTGACCTTCGAAGGCAATCCCCTGCAACTTGGCCTGAAATATTATTAATACGTATGCTGGTGTAGCGGCATCTTCCATTAAAGTGATATCGGTAATGTACAGTAACCTAACAGGTTTGAGAAGCACCATATACTGTCAATAAGGCAACCACTGGAGTGCAGGAGAGTGAAAGTGTGTGTCATGACTGCAGCTGTGTGCATGAATTATGCGATCTAACACTGGCAAGTCAATGGGGGTGCACCTCTGCTACATATTACATCCCAGAGAATCTGCTCACCCTGCTAATAAAACATGTTTATTCTAATAAACTTGTGCCTGGGCAATGAACACTGCACTTTATAATGGCAACACTTTCCATGATTGCCATGTCTCTAAGAATCTATGAACACATTAATAACACAATGCATTTATAAAGCATTAAAAATATGGCTATATATATATTTATTATAATTATAACACATCATAGCCATGTTCATTATGCATTTTTGATGTTTATGGAGCCCTCATCTATAATACACTATAGATACCTTCATAATGCAGTACAAAGCATACTTCTTATACTGACCATTATAATGCATTATGAAGGTATCTGTAGTGCACTATAGGTGAGCTTCATTTGAGCTTTTGAAGTATTTCAATCAACACTATAATGCCTTATGTCTGTCAATAGAAGATGCTGTAATGCTTTGCTAATTCTCATACTGGCCGTTATAATGCATTATGAGGTATCTATAATGCATTATAGATGACAGCTTCAAATAAAGTTACCTTTATAATCAGCAATACAGTGATGCATTTTTGGTTTGTGATTTCAGCTTGATTTTATTTTTCAGATAGTGCCAAAAACTCATACAAAGGAGAAGGAGAAGCTAATGAAGTAGCATCTGCCATCTTTTGATTTGATGCCTCCCTCTGGTTAAATATTTATTTTTCTGTTTTCAAACGGTGTTATTTTCCTAGTTCTTATTTTTGGCCCTTAGATCTCATCTTTTCCACAAAAATTTGGAATATGTTAACAAAACACTAAAACCTGATTTATGCAACCAGTGTGTTTTTTTCATTATCCTCCTATTTTTAATAATGTGTTTTTAAAATGTTTGATTTTCAGATCTCATAGCCTCAGTGTTCCTTGATTTTTATTGTCATATACATTCCTTAAAGCTTTCTTATCATTCGAGTAGTGGGGGAACCTGGCTCAAAATGTGGAGAACATTTTAAACTGTTTCACTGGAAGTCTGAAGTAACAGTGGGTGCTGAGTCACTGGGTTGCCCATGAAATAATATGTTACATTGTGTAATATGTATTGTTACAATTGATCCAACCTTTTAAACTTCTAGCCTTTTTGAGGCAATTTCAAGCTGATTTAGAGAAACTTTAAATAAGCTTAATATATTCCCTGCTATCGATTCCAGGTGCATAAAATGAGGTTTATTAGTAAGGCTGTCCTTTGGCCTGATTTAAAACGAAGGATTTTAAAAAATCCAGAAATGCATTGATCCTCCCAAACGATAACCTTCTACGATTAAAATTCCCTGGCTAGGAATAAGTAAATATTCCCTCCTGAACAATAAAATTACATTTGTTTATTGAAATCTCTACAGAATTGTGCATAGTAAGTTTTATAATAGTAATATGTCTCTAACTTTTTTCTAGATTTTATTAGGTCAGTATAGCAGGTTCCAATTTAGAAATGATTATTCCTCTTATTACTTCTGACTTTAACACTGAAGCCTTCCAGCATCAATAATTAATATATTTAATAAAATATTTAATTCACATATGACACTAAGTTACCATAATAATAGTATTCTTGATCACTTATGCTTCTTTAATTTAAAAAATTTAAATGAATTGCATTGAAAATTAAACACTCTCACCTTCTCTTCATAAGAGTTCTAACCTTATTGTGGATATTGCCTACTATCTGCTTTTCCCATTCCTTCAGGCTAGTCTTTTCAGTGTGATAATTTTTTTTTACCCCTGCAGTATTTTTTTTTTTTATTTATATGTAACATGTTATGCCTCCAGTCAGTATGTACAGGCATTGCCAGTGGCTAAATCAGAATCAGAGAAGAGGGGGAGCCCTCTCTGGTATGCTGTGGGGGGCTCCTCAGAGGTGCAGTGGCAGGACAGGCAGGGCAGGCATCGGCTTGGGGCCCCAAGCATGGAGGGGGTCACTGAGGGTGGTTGATTATATACTACACTGCAACGACAAATCTGCTTTATTTGTGTATTCTGTTTTTTCACAAAAATGTAAATAAAGGTCTTGTCACGCCCAGCCCCGATCGCCCTCATGTGGACCACACCTCCTTGTTAACCCCGTGTGGAATCCTCCCGTTTACC
>JAODLD010000101.1:24203508-24217538 GCA_026781065.1 Mormyrops boulengeri | reverse complement strand
TTTCTTGCTTAGCCGGATAACTTGTTGGATTTAAGGTAGTCTGAGCTAAATGTAAGTGAACAAAGACAAACCCCATTTAGCTCAGACTACCTTAAATCCAACAAGTTTCCCAGCTAAGCAAAAACCTGCTTTGTGGAACCCTCCCTAGGCCTGCGAGTTTTGCGTTTGTTTGTTGCATCTGCACCTCAGGACAACAGGTTAATGCTTTTTTGCATTTTCTGTTTGTGTATTTTGCACTTAAGAGCTTTTTTTGTTTGTCAATGTATTTTCTTTTTGTTTTTGTCTTTTGCACTTCAGAGACCTCTTTCAAAATGTACAATTTCTTGCTTAGCCGGATAACTTGTCAGATTTAAGGTAGCCCAGTCTATCTTCGTTCACTTACAGTTAGCCCAGACTACCTTAAATCCTGCTTTCTGAAACAGGCCCCAGGGCTGCAAGTTCTTGTGTTTGTTTGTTGCATCTGCACTTCAGGACCACAAGTTTTTGTTTTGTATGCTGATCTGCACTTCAGGGCTGAAAGTTTTTGTTTTTTCTTTTTGTTTTTCTGTTTTCACTTCAGTGCCACCGTACATACACTTTATGAAAGTGGGTAAGGAAATATTATGCTTTTATTTTTACATGCCTCCATTTTTACCTTTAAAAATTTATTTATTTCATGAAAATATGAGGCTGGACATTATCAAGTGCAGTAATGTAATGTCAGATAAGGGGGAAATTGTTTAATTGTATTCTTTATTTTGTGCTTATATGCATTGGACTCTGGGGAAGCTACATATTTATGTACTACACCGACTTAGAATTTACAATTTTTTTCTTTTCTTTTTTTTTTGCAGTGAGAGCTAAAATTAATAAATGTGAAAGATACCACCTACTGGATGGAATGCCACTTTCTAAGGACACTGAGAATGCCACATCAGCAGATCAACGCAGTAGACGTCTTATTGGAAAAAGGCCTCTTTCTGTGCGCTTGCATCGTTTGCAGTCACAGCTAGACGAGAGCCCCAAGGTGGTCCTAGGTCACCTCAATTATGAGTCTTGATATGCTAGCAGTAAGAATAATACTCCAGGGATAATCCTTTGGTGATAACTCAAGAAAACAGGCTGGAACACTAAAAACACAGGTCCTCTTTTCTCCCCGGAATTAGCATTTCCCAATCTCTTGTCACAAGAGCGAAACAAACAAAAATATTTTTGATAGGAAAAAAAATCTCATTAAACTATGAGGTGGATGCAGATAGGAGCACCATCAAATGTGGAGGAAGTAATATGACAGGATGAGGAGGGCCATTACCCCCAGACTGCTTTTTCTCCGTCAGTATTAGCTAACCCAATTTCTCGCAGCCACTTGCCAATGTTCCAGACTCATCACGACTTGCCCCATCTTGTTTTCGAATGCGTTCCTTTCTTGCTCCGAGGGCACCTGGCTTAAGATGACAGAAACAAGTTGCGTCAGGCCATTCGGTGGGCAGCCCGACAGGTGCATTCAGTGGGGACGACATCCATCGCTTCCCTTCAAGTCAAAACCCATCTGTCTAATCTTGAGCTTATTTAATCAGATGTAAAAGGCTGGACCACGGATACACACAGACACATTTAATTTATTTATCGCAGTTCGATTTCATTTACAGTTGCATGAATGACCCTGGCCAGAGTTTACAAGATGAACGGATGGATATTTGATGGATGGATTGATTGTGATATTTTAAGAATGAACAAGGAAGTTCCTATAATGTCCACTTTTATAATGTTACTCTGTATTTGCTAGTAATGAAGGTTCATCTGACTAACTAATATTAAACAGCCTGGTCAGCATGTCTGTATACATTTTAAGATGTAGTAACTTTGCAATAAATGTTACATATTAATGAAGCATATTAGTGCACTGGATAAGTGGCTGCAAGTTGCATGGATGGATATTTCCTTGGGAAATGCTCTAAAATTCATTGCCAGTTATCAGAATGAAGAAAACCAGAGAATTCTCTGTAGGTGGCAGATAACAGTTTATCAACCTCTATAGACCAGGAGATGGCTTCACGAATTAATGAAACATTTATTGTGGTGTCAATCAGTAGAAAACCTCACCACACGTTTACTGACAGCCTAGAGTTGGGCTGCATACTCTAAAGAAGCCTGATCTTTGTACCTCCAACAGAGGATGATGACAGCTAAATGACAGACTGAAGAAGCCAACTGACAGTCACACATGCCTCAGCCAAAGACACAGCACCGAGAACAACGCACACAGTGGTTCAACTACCAGTGGGTTTTTTCTTCATATGTACCTACATCACTGTGTATTCTGTCCAGTGACTTGACCACTAGCTCAGTGTATGATGTAAAATGTAATGAGGCGCATCACTTATCAATTTGCCATTCAAAGTGGGACACAGAATTGATGACAAGCAGAATAAGATGAAGTGGCAACAATGATTTAGTCAGGAAAAGGTCAGGGAGTGGCCTTATCCTATTAAAAACTCTCAGCATTCCTTATAGACAGAAAGTGCGGGCACTTTAGTGACTCACTTAGCTGATGCAATAGTTGAAGAAATGCCAAGTTCACTGATGCTCCCTTAAGGTCAACGGGTTCACAAGGAGGGTTTTCAGTGGAGATGATAAAGTCTTTTCACAATCTTGTGTTGGGGAGAAGATGACAGGTTGACAAGCTCCCTTGACAAGGTGCTTTATAATGTAACCTGGATTTAACATGGGAATCCTGACAAGCCACCTCTAAGCATTTCTGATGATGTCACCCCAGAAAGACCTTTTGTAGAGGTGAGAGGATGATGAATCTTCCTGCTGGAATACTTGATGCTATGGCACAGAAATATCACCCCTGAAGACCACTATTGCCTTTAGGTTCAGGAGCATCCTAGTGAAATGTGCTACCTGTGAAAGGATTTAATGGGAAATAGAGAGGAGTGTGAGGGCAGGCAAAAGCACACCGGGGCTGTTCCTAGGGGCTGAGACCCTGCAGAGCTCTAAAACCCAAAATCTTGAAGAAACAAAATGTATAATGGGGAAAAGGTCCATTTAAGAAAATTACAACATAAAACACTGATAAAAACAAACATGAACAAACAGAAACCCACTGGCTGAAAGAGAGTATTTTCACAAATAGGTCTTTTACGGGACACCCTGCACATGCGCTGCTGTCCTAGGACAGGACTATAATTCTCTCGTTCATTGCCCAGTGGCTGTGAAGGAGGTTAGTGTTTACACGCTCTCAGTCCTGCCTCCCTTCATTACACTGACAGGTGGCGGCGCTTCTCTTACTTATCTTGTTGACAGAGACATCTGTCACCAAAGCAATGTGAGAGAATGGCAGTTGATTGGTGGTCCTATCTCACTGTAGCAATGTATATACAGTCTTCTGAGGAGTCTTCAGGGTCCTCAAGCTGGTCAGATTCACTATTTTTCTTTTTCATGGTTAAGAAATTCATGAATGTATTACTAGTATGATTATACATGCTGCGCTGTATTCAAGGGTTATTAAGGAAACGGGAATTTATTTGATCCAGATTTCTGAATGCATTTTAAAAGTCAAAATCTGTAATGGACTTGAACTTGCGATTACATTCAATGCACTTAGTGTTTCCAGCCAATTTCAGGTCAGTGATTTTAGAGACACTTTCACGTTTCATCAGTGACTTTAACCAAAGTTCTCACCAAAACCGTTTATACACTGGAAATAACATATTACACCATAACAGAGCTAATGTGAAAGTATGAAAAGGATATTACAGTCATAAAACAAAGCCTTGGAATTACGAGTCCTTACAAGTTTTCTCTTTCTGCTGTGGGTGTTTCAAAGCAATATTACCTGTTTATTTGTAAAGGAATTGAGTCATACAGCACAAGTGATTAAATAATTAGCTCACTCGTGAAAAAAGGTGAGATGATGAACTAACTTGGATTCATCACATGAGCTGCCCTTGCTGCCAAGTCATAAGAATGATTTCCAAATAGCCTGTTTGTTACAGCAGAGGACTTACAAAACTGGTAATTGCCCTCCAGTTGTTCACGTCGTTTGCATTAAAAATGGCTTTGGCTGTCATAAAATACTGGACCTAGCTAAACATCGGTTTTATTGGTCAGTAATGACACTGATTTAATGAACATGTGCAGCAATAAAGGAAAAAATGAATTATTGAAGCAATTAGTGAAGCAATAGCAACAGTCTGACCCTGTTTTACCACTGATTAGAATATAAAAGCTACAAATAAGTGCTGCAAACAGATTAATGTTGGCCTTTATAAAGCTTGGATTGATGTGTAACCTGACTATTGAATACGTAGAGACCTCTGGCTGGTGGAGGCCTGGACGACAAATTGCTCTCCCACGGACTCTAGTGCCGGCAGCGGGGCTATGTCAGGAGAGTGGTGCCTCTGTCTTGTCTCTCGGGCTCCGGTGGGCCCTCTCCTCCAGCTCATCCTCAAGGACGAGCTGCGTGGAGGTTAATAGGAGTTACTCTGGGTCACTCGTCTGCTAGATTACATTGTTGAGCCATCGATTGTAGCATCCCTGAGGTTTTCCATTCCAGGCTGGATAACAGCTTGGCAATGACACGTATAATTCCTATTGGACGAAAGATTTCGGAGTAGCTGTGCGGGGAATGAAAATACTTAGATGTTCTACTCACAATTGAGACATTACCTGAAAATAACAGTGTTTGGGAGCCTCCCGTGACCTGAGTCGCTGTAGGTCTAAAGGGCACCAGCATCTATAGACTCTCTCAAAATGACAAAAACCTTTGAATGAAACAGAAATCCCTAAGCACTGAGCTGGTTCTTTCAAATATCTGCAGAGAGTAGGGTAAGTATGCTAAATTATACAATCTTCCCATCAGGGATGTACCTGAATATAAGCACAATATTAAATAAATTGCCCAGAAATTGAATTCCACTGGAAAAATCAATTTGTTAAAAGTTCTAAAACCGTTTTAACACAATAAAATTTCATTGATGCTTCTAATGTTTGGATTTTTGGATTAGTTCTTAATTATCACTTAAAATCTTGTTTCCTTTATTATATTTAACAGAAGTGCTAATGATAATTTGTACAATACACACCTAAATAGCATTCTTCATTACAATGAGCTGCTTATTTCGATTCAGTCCTGGATCCTTTCTGAGAATCAATGCATCCTCAGGTTTAATGAGTAGCTGAGAGGGTAATTTAATATATGAGTTCCCCTTGTCACCACTAGAGTGCTGTGGTGCCTTACAGATTTAAGCAGTGTCTAATTAACTATTTTCAGCTGATTTTTCAACGTGACAGTATTTTGAGCAAAGCTCACTGCACTGTGAGTGTAGAACTTGGAGTGTAGGCTTATCAGTATAGGTCTAGTTTAGGTTTCATCTCATGCAGTATGTATGTATGCAGTAAAAATGTACCTCATATTACTGACCCTGAAATTCACCCAGTTGGTCCTGGGTCACTAATTTAATGAGTCCACACTGCTCAGCTGGATTTCATTGACTCAAACGGTTGGGGGTGAGGAGGTTGGGGAGCAAACACCACTGAAATGGGGGAAATGACCCAAGACCAGCCATTTTTCTGTACTGTCACTTTGCCTTCAAGGGTGCATCTTTTACTGAGTCATTTTGAAATTTACATTTTTTAATGGAATAGCAATGCAAGAGCCTCCATTCTAATGTAACATGTTTCAGTTTTCTGCCTTCTGTACACTTAAACTGTAAAACAATAATAAAAAAATGTCCATTAAAAACTTGATGATAAACATGCATTTTTCTACCTGTTACATAGTGTCTTATGCATCGCTTAAAGTATCATCTCAAAGCATCTAGTGCATTGTATAATTATGCAAATAATTACCTAATCAGTGAAGCATTAGTGATTTCCTGCCATTTATGATGTTAGATTGATCAAACAGATCAACCTAAAGTGGAAAATGAGATTAAAAGTCAATCTATTATGGTACAAGAAACAATTTGACAAATTAGAATGACTCACTGGAGAGGATTGGTATTAGCTGCTGTTGTTCTTTTGTTGTTGAAATATGTTGACGTTTATGCTCCATATTGACATTCGTTCTATAAACTTTCTATGTCATTTAGGTTTAATGCTAAGGTTTAATAAGGCTTAATGCTAACGGCCCAAGAATCTGTCGGCTAAAGTATCATCATTGGCTTCAGGTGGGCCTGTTTCTTAACTGTGAAGATGTGCCCTGATATTCAGGCCCAGGCAGGAAGCTAACGAGACCCAGATATCCCGGCACAGCGGGCCGAAGAGCAGCACGAATATAAAGCCAAATCAGCTATGTGGTGCTGGGCTGGCATCTTGAGGGAATGCAGACATCCTGATAGGCTTATCCCTGCACGGCGTTGGCCCGCGCTCATACAAACCACAGGGGCCCTGAGGTTTGTCATGCTAAAAGGGTGCGAGCTCAGCAACATTCTTTGTCTTGTAACTAAAGTGCAGAACAAATCCATCCATGCATATAGTACATTTACAAAGCACAATCAGCAGAATCATGCAGTGTGATTCACTTAAATCCTTCCTGCAACAGTATTTCGATTTGTAGCATGTGTTCAGCACCTACATGAATATTATAGTATCTCTACATTGTTTTGGTTCCACTCTGTGAGTTCCTTAACTAATCATAAGGCCTTTTGGAAAAAAAGTGCAAACTCACGTTTGTCCATTTAATGAGTTTAAATTGGACCTTAAAATTATTCCTTGTTCATTTCCAACACTAAAAAATGATAAATGATAATGTCAGTACAGTCAGACTTTGGACATTCGCGAGGTTAGGTTCCAGAACCCGTTTGGTAGAGTCACTAAAAATGGTAATTATGTGCTTATTTCTATAGTTTAAAACCTAAATATGACCTCAGTCATGTGCCCAAAACACTTTAATTTCATTTAAAAGTTAGCTTAATACATTACCTTTAAAAAAAACAAATGTTTGATGTAAAAATAGAGTACATTCACAGTAAGGTAAAATGAGTAAACAAACCCTTTCAGTGGTTTACTCATTTTACCTCACTGTGAATGCAAAAGAAAACGGCAGCCAACACCGTGTTCTATGAGTTAGTAGGGGTAACATTAGTATGCTGTACTGTAAAAGTGCTAGTGTGACAAATATCAGTTAGGCAATACTGTACTCTATTCGAGAGGGAAACGGCCATATTTGCTAGCACCTTTCAAGAAATGTATCATTTTTGTGCCTCTGGAATGGCAGACCGGGGTGGTGGTCTCGATTTACCAGTCGATCTACGTTCCTACGCTCACCTATGGTCATGAGCTGTGGGTAGTGACCGAAAGAACAAGATCACGAGTACAAGCGGCCTAAATGGGTTTCCTCCGCAGGGAGGCTGGGCTCTCCCTTAGAGATAGGGTGAGGAGCTCGGTCATTCAGGAGGGACTCAAAGTAGAGCCGCTGCTCCTCCACATCGAGAGGAGCCAGATGAGGTGGCTCGGGCATCTGGTCAGGATGCCTCCTGGATGCCTCCCTGGTGAGGTGTTCCGGGCATGTCCCACTGGGAGGAGGCCCCGGGGAAGACCCAGGACACGCTGGAGAGACTATGTCTCTCAGCTGGCCAGGGAATGCCTCGGGATTCCCCCGGAGGAGCTAGATGAAGTGGCCAGGGAGGGGGAAGTCTGGGTTTCCCTGCTGCCCCCGTGACCCGACCCGGAATAGCGGTAGATAATGGATGGATGAATTTACGTTAACGTGTACTTACTATTACAAAATAATAAATTAACTTTTTTCTAATATTTATGTAACCATTAGCGTTCCAAAGGGAATAGACTTTGCGAATGGCATTCACATCTTGTAAAGGTACAGTATAGTATGTACATAAAAAGGAACGTTTCCATAACAAAGTCACGAATGGCATTCACATCTTGTAAAGGTACAGTACAGTATGTACATAAAAAGGAACGTTTCCATAACAAAGTCACATTTTTAAAGGGATTTTTTAAAGTGATTTATATTGTATGTCTTGAACTTTCCAAAAAAACACAGTAGAATCTTCATGAACTAAATTTTTCTTACCAATTTTACACTTAAAAGCAAATTAAACGTCAACACTTCTGTTGTTTTTTTTTTGAGGATTTTGCAGATGTGCGAAAAAATCGTAGATGCAAATAAGTTCGGTTCCAATTAAATTTTCGCGGATCTGCGAATTCGCAAATCACAAAGCGCGAATGCACGACGGCTGACTGTGCTTCTTTGTGTTTTGTTGCACTTATGAAACTTGCAAAAGTAAAGATTTGTGAAATACTGACCTTCAGGTTTTAATATTACTTTCTTGACCTAAAATGTCCATCTCTGCATATTATTACGTAAAACATGTATACTAGGTACTTCAGTAAACTACAACAAAATTCCAGGAGAATGTAAACATGGCAACAACTTTTTTGTTTAGATGCTGGAAAGAAGAACACTGGTATAATGAGTTCTCTGGAAATCAAATGTGGTTTTGTATATTCTAAGTGGTACTGATTAAAATTATTACATTAAATTTTGCTTCTGATTTACTCTGAGAATTTCAGATACTCTCTTTTTTCAAAAGAAAAGTTATGTAACTTATTTACCATGGTCTTCTTGTTGAACGTTCAGTTTTAGGAGAAAATCTGACAGCATTCAAAAATATGCAACTATGAGACGGGGGGCAAATAGATTTTCACGGTATTGTATGTTGGGCAGGACAGCCCATAATAGTCCTCCCTTTTGTAGATTCACTTACACCTGTCTCACCACCAAAGCAGAATGGGGGGCATGTCAGAGTCTTACTGATGCCATTCTGTAGCAAACAGAGCAAACTCAACTTAAGGTTCCCTTAAGGTTCTTGAACACGCTTACAGCCACATACAAAGGGTTCTGTGTTTTTCTTTATTTACCTATATTATTCAAGGAGAATGTAGGGTGTCTAATGGTGATGTCAACCCAATCTAAATTTTTGCTTTGTTAGTCAACTTCCAGTCTGAATATATCGTTTGAGCTTCTCTCTTTGCTGACTTTGTTGGGGTATTCTTGTCTGAGTAGGTAGGTAGGTAGGTAGGTAGGTAGGTAAACTTTTATTTATCCCTCGGGATGGTTCCTCCGGGAACTTCAGTAGCCTTCGAGTAGCCTTAGCTGAAGTACTTCAAAACCCTTAAATCCCTTAAATTTCCACTGCAACAGTGAGGATCATGGAAAATCAGTGCAGTGCCATGAAAAATCAACATAGTGTTAGAAGTTAACAGGAGACAATTCATCCTGCTCAGATCATTGCTGATTATTCTGCATTTCAAACTATATTTCTGACGTGATTAAACTTTTCATTTTATTGTCATGATTTAGTGCTATGAATGTGATATACGTGATTAATTTTGTCAAATGTTGCTTAATTTGTAGCCATAGACTGGCAAATGACAGTAGGCATAAGCAAATCTATTCTGTCACCCAAGGGGTCTTCAAAATATTTCACTGCATTTGTGCTCGCAGTTACAGATCTCTAACCTTCCTGGCATCAACAGAACTCAACTGTTGCTCAGGCCTGCCTTAGTGAGTTAGAGAATAGCAGGAAAGTGAATAATTTGTAAGACATTAATTGGCTGCTAATAATGAATGCACTCTGCTGGAAACTGGGAACTTGTTGCAGGTAAATTAAATGCTAGAAGGACATCTGTAATTCCCCACTCGCTGTAATTTTTTATTTTCAATTATTACAATGCTTTTCAAATGGGGTCAGTGTGTCACACTGTTGCATGACTCCATCATCATCAGGGTTTTAAATGCAGCTTTTACTTGTTTGCATATTCGTTTGCATGTTCATTCCGTGTTGTGTGACTTTCCTCTGGATACTTTCGTTATCTTCTACAATCCAAAGACTGTTACATTGATTGGGATCTCTAAATTGGCCATAATGTGTGTTTGTATGTGTGCTCTGTGATGGACTGGCATCGCATCCAAGGTAAACCCCAGCTTTGTGCCCTGTGCTGCCCCGAAAGGGCTCCAGGTTTCCATGTGACCCTAGACAGAAAGATGGACACATTCATAAGCAAATCAGGGAAGATCCCAGACTGACACATGCTATACTGTGTCAGCAATGAGGAATTCTTTTCCTGATTTTCCACTGAAATGATGGTGGTTGATTGTCAACAAGGGGTTTATAGTTGCAGAAGTGCAGGGACCACTGTCAGCATGAGAAGAAGCAGCTGAGATATCAGGGCTTCTGTTAGTGTTTAATCCAACTCCTTATTGGAGGGTCAAGATACCCCTCAAACATTGTTTTAAAGACAAAATTGCTAAATGTCCAATAAAGTTTTCAACATCTCAATTGATATTACATTGTAGCAAATGATAAAATGGAAAACAAAATACCAAATACTTTATAACATTTTCAGTTTATGATAAATATGCATATTTTATAATTTTTTACACTACAATTTATTACCTTAATTTTAGTTGTTATGCGTTATTATTATTCACCTGACTCCTGGGAATAATTGTCCCTAAGCTAATGCCTTTACACAAAATGACTTGTAGTTTTATCCATTTATTTATCAGGACATTTTATGGGGAAAATGAAGGTGCTGATTAGGCAGAGAATAAAAGAAAAGCTCAGGAACAAACCTGCTAACTAAACACCAAAACTGCTGATTTTCAGTCAGGACTGGCATCAATACTCTGCAGGTTTCCTGGGACAAAAGTAACTACTTTAGAAGTAATCACTTGAGAATAAGGGAAAGGTGAATTGAATAAATCAGAATCAGACAAGTACTTATTTGCCAGTACATGTCAAGTAGCGGGATTCACTTTGGTACATTTGGTACCAACCCACAAGTGCAAAAGTACCATTAACATTAACGACAGGAACACCATGTCAGGGTGGCGCAAAGGACAGCACGGCTGTCTCATGCCTCCGGGACTGGAGGTTCAGATTCCTCCCCTGCTTTGTGCCTGTGGAGTTTGCATATCTCCTTGTTTTACAGAGGTTTCCTGCCACAGCCTGAACGCATTCAGTCACGCTTACTGGTGTCTCTGACTTGCCCTCGGTGTATGTATATATGGACTGGCATCCTGTCCATGGTGTGGCCAAGCCTCGTGCCCTGTGCTGTCTGGGATAGGCCTTGACAAAGATAGAGGTTAGAACTGTATGGGAGGTATGCCGTGGCAGAAAGAAGGTTTAGAAACAATGGGGACACATCACATGAATATATGAATAAGGCACATTTACATTGTATAAAACTGCAAACATGCAAACAACTTACATTATAGTCTGTGCAAAAAAGTTTTGCACAAGGTGTTGAACTAAGCAGTAACACTTAAATTAACTTTATTTCCAGTAAAAATGAACCTGCATTTGTGCAAATAAACAGTAATGTGTTTGTTTTCACATATTCCATCTCCTTTTTAAAGGCATGTATATGTAAGAAGGGACAGCAAAGGATTAGAGTACAGGATCAGCTGTTTGTCCAGCAGCCCTGAATCGTTTTAAGTTTCATGCCCAGGGGTCTAACAGAAATATGGCTACTCAGGCAAGATTGGGAATTGAACCAATGACCTTGGGGTTAGATCAGGGCTTTCCAATTCCAGTCCTGGAGAGCTACTATCCAATAGGTCTGCTATCCTACCTGGTATTTAACTGTGGCTCATCAGAAGCCGGGCAGACTAGAAAAGCTACCGAACAGTAACACTCCATGACTGGAGTTGGAGACCCCTGGGTTAGTAGCACAGTCCTCGTGGTGTCACTGGTTTTGATTCCTCAAAAACATTTTCTAACGGGAAGCTATTGAAATAAGTGATGAGCAGGATAGGAGGCACCTGCAGTGATCTTGGTGGTCCTGCTCGCCTGCTCATTGACCCTTATTCCTGTGGTCATCTGGCTCTCTGTCTTGTTGTCACAGCACCTCTCTCAACGGTACAATTTCTATAAAACAGAAGCCTGTGCCCTTGACTGCTAGTGTGTTATTAATCTATTCTGTATGGTTTTCCCTCAGCAATCTGTATCTGTGCCAGTGTTCCTTAATACAGTTTGGAGCAAAATTATGTGGAAATCAGCAGGGTGTCTTCATATTCTCTCTGAGATGCCACAGTACAGAAAATAATACTAAATGATATTTAGCCTTCATATAAAATTGTGTTGACAACCAATATTAGCAGGATAATATTCTGCTTAATTCTGACTATGCAATAAGCAATAGTAATTGAAAACATCCTATTATGGAAAGTAAATGTAAATAAGAAAAATAACTTTACAGCAATGCAATGATCATTACACCTAGGATTCAGGTTCAAATCCATGAAATAGGTTCAGTATAGCGTGGGAATTTAAGCTATATTATATGTTTATATGGCCTAGAATTGCTTACATTCATGACAAGTTAAGAGTAAACATCATTTGGGATGCTTGTTCTTTTCTAGACTGATCAGATGAATCGAGGTGCAAGTTCTGACTTCTCTTGTTAAGTCCACTTCAATAATTGTACACAAAGGTGATGAAACTGGTCAAAGAATGATTTTAAGGCTTAAGACAATTGAGACATAGATTATGAATGAGAGTGCGAATGCGTAGTGCAATGCTGTTGGGTTTTTCAGAGGAAAAAAATGGACATCCTGAGTGGTTAGTAGCAGGTCAGTGGTTGCAAATGTCTATTTGGTGAAAAATGATTGGTTCAGAGAGATAACCATTCAGATTGTAGAGGAGGTGGGCTCAAGCAAGTAGAGGAGGCAGGACCAACCAATCAGTTGTCTCGGCCCCACCTCCTCTAGTTGCTTGGACCCATTCCTCTATAATCTGATTGGTTATCTCACCGAACCAATCATTTTTCATTCTGCCCTCACAACATTTTTGTGTAAGTAAAACGAGTACATAAATTTGGCCGATTACGCTATGGTTTACAGTTGGTAAACTGACAATGATTAAACATTGGTGCTAAAAGAGCCTCAAAAGAATTCACAGCACCTTGAAATTATAGTCAATGACAACACAGAGTTACCCTTCTGTCAGCAAAAAAAAAACGTTTCAGGAGGCTAGGGAAGAATAGCAGTGGATTGCAGAGGACTGGAAAAAAATGCCTGTTGTGATGAATTCTGTTTCCTGCTGCTGAATTCTGATGGGAACACTAGGGTATAAAGAACACTAGAAACCTACGTACATCCATCCTGCTGTGTGTCAACACTCCCAGCTGGTGGTGTTGGTGTGATGCTAGAGGGTGAATTTTAATGGTAAATATTGGGTTCTTTGGTAAAAATGTAGCAACATTTGAATGCCACAGGATATCCGAACATCATCATCAATCAGGTGCATCCTCTCATGACAGCAGTGGACCCATTTGCAAATGGATTTTTTTCAGCTGGATAATGACTCATGCCTCAAGGCTAAAAATGTCTAGAAATGGTCCCATGGTCATGACAATTAATTCAGCTTAGTGCGGTGACCTACCCAGTCAACAGATCTCAATTTTTACTGGACATCTGTGGGATGAGATGGAACAAGCTATTTGGATTAGAGCGCCATTACCAGCCAAGCCCTCATGAGTGTGGGAGGCGTTCGAGTCAGTATGGGCCAGCCATCCTGATGGGCATCTTATTGAGTCCATGCCCTGATAAACCAAGCCTTTATGAAGAAGGCATTGTAAAAATGGATTTAAATATGACATGTTGTTATTATTTTATAGGCGTGGGAAGGTCAGCTTTTTGCTTTATTGAAAATTGTTCTCAAATTATTACTGGATAATTTATGACTAAAGGCTTATTATATAAATTATACAAAAAATGCATTCTAAATATGTAGCTATTGATCGTACACAAAAGCCCAAATGTTAGTTATTTGACTTTACCTCTATATATTTTTGAGGGACGTTTACAAAAGTGAGGGTTAACCACACTAAAAAAAAGGCCCAGGGTCCCAGGCACAAACAAAAGTGAGGGTTAATCACAATAAAACAAAAGGCCCGTGGTCCCAGGCACAAACAAAAGTGAGGGTTAATCGCAGTAATACAAAAGGCCCGTGGTCCCAGGCACAAACAAAAGTGAGGGTTAACCGCAGTAAAACAAAAAGCCCATGTTCCCAGGC
>JAODLD010000101.1:24167888-24193357 GCA_026781065.1 Mormyrops boulengeri | reverse complement strand
GTTTTGGAGTGTTTTGGAGTGGATGTTTTCTCATTGCAGGTCATAATTTCAGATAATCACAGGGGGCATGATTTTTTTTTGTTAAACAGTAGAAATGAGAAATGCATCGTTGGGCTAAAACTAAAACTAAGTCAGCCCCTCTAAAGAGGCACAACTGTGTCATTTTGCTTCATTTCTATCAACTGATCCTTCCTTGGTCTTATCACTGTATATAGCATCTTTGAGTACACTTTACTTTAGGGGGTACAAATACTTAGTAGTAACTCAGTTACTTCTGAGTTAGTACTTTCTTATTCCTGCATCCTTCCCAGATTTGCTCCAACGTTGTTTGAAATAGGAATATATTTCATTGGGGAAAAAATGCTTTGGAGGAAATATATATGTTGAAAGACTGAAACACCTGATGAGTCCAGGTTACATCATTGATGATGTGTCTAGCTTGCACCGTAAGGTGTGTGTGCAAATCACTTGTTTCTTCATTAGTTCCTTAGCAGGCCCATAAATACTTCCTTTAGTAGTTCACAAAGATTTACAGAATTAACAGATATAGTAACAGATATAATAAATGCTGGGGCTAAAAGATGCATTACGATTCATTAATGATGAACAAACATGAGATCAGTATTTCACTTGTGTTGCTCATTACTTGTTCTTTCAGTAGTTTCTTCAGTACTTAATTCAGTAGTTTACAAAGGTTTGCAGAATTAATAGACATGGTAACAAATATAGTAATTGTTTGAAGTAAAGGCACGTAGCGATTCATTAATGATGAACGAACATAAGATCAGTATGTAACTAAGACTTAGTCTGTGGTTAATTAATACCTAAGTAATAACATAATTATTTTTGCCCCCTCAAGTAAAATGCTATTTATTTTTAAAACCCTAGAGTAGCCAAAAATAGACTTCCACTAGAAAACCATAAACAGAAACAGATTTGCTATATATATTATGTAGATACCTAGGCACCAGATGTCGTCAATTACATCATTTTTAGAAGAGCTGCTTGTCAGTGCCAAAGCAATCAGGAGATGGTGAATTGACACAACTGGACTGACACCACATGCAATATATATTGGGTTAGAGGACATCATGTGGGAGGAAATGCCCATTCTTAGCTGTCCTACCCATAATACACCACCTTACAGTAAGAGTATCAACACGTACCATACAAGTGTTAGAGAAAACATAGCTGCATGTGTGGAGATTCTGTCGGCCTGATCATACACCCAGCGCAAAGTGGTGCCAGGCACCACTTTGCAGGTGTCGTTGCCAGTATGAGCCCAGTGCAAGCGTCATTTTCTTGTCCAGCACCCACGTTGTTTAAATGGCAAATGTAATTGCTTGCATCTGAGTACCCGCGGGCATGTGGGCCTTAAAATGAGGTGTCAGGCACATTGCTATCTTCAGGCCATGGAAAGTGATTGTGTGATGGAGCCGCAAAAACCTGGTCTGAAGTCAATGGCGCAGTATTTCACTGTTATTTTAAGAATGCATCATCAAGATAGTGACATGCGTCTACACAGGCAGGTGCACAGTGTATGCGGACTGTTTGCTACTCACTCAGCGAGGCGTAATAGTGAACAAGCAGCCTACAAATGCCACACCTTCATAAACCACATCCTTCAAAGGATGCAGCCCCTGAATTTGGACAGAACTTAAGTATGACCCTTTTGAACCATGCACCTGGTGCTGCAACCATTTTTCTCCTGTTAAAGTCCTGTTAAACAAATGTGTATTTGGATGAACTATGCACTTCAGACGGTGCACTTCAGAACGTTATAATATGGCCCTATGTGTTTCCCTGCAATGGACATGCCAAAATTCACCTACAGGTAAGTATACCTCATGTACGGCTAAGTTTGTATACTTATCTAGGAACCCACAATCTAAACTATAGCTTGGCACAGTGACTAGAGCTGTTGCTTCATACCTCCTGGATCAGAATTTGAGTATCTGCCCTGGGTCTATGTGTGTGGAGTTTGCATGTTCTCCCTGTGTCATCGTTGGGATTTCTCCAGGTTCCCCAGTTTCCCCCCTACAGACCAGTTTTGTATGGCAGTTTTTACACTGAACCCAAGAAGAGGACTGTATAGTCAATTATATCCAAGTTTATTGTATCTAAAACATGCATTTATATCAAAATCTGAAATGTCAATATATGTCAAAGTTTTTGTGCATATTATATAACAGAACCTTTGATGTCTCATGTTGTAGCAAATTATTTTTTAAAATACAATTTTATTATGAATAAACAGAATTCCTCTGGAATCTCATTAATCACCGTGCCACATGTTGTTATACAGTACATGTGCGGCGATATAGTAAAGGAGCTTCTATTATTCTTGTTTGTTCATTCTTTTGACCTCCCCAAGAGGGAAAGGTAAAATGCCAGACTACGCCACCCTGTGAATTTCACCCAGGGAAATAACTGATCCTACTCATTAACATAGTGAGGCAACCAGGTTCGGCACACAACGAGGCAGGAGACGTGATACCATGTTAACAAAATACTTTTATTACATAGAGATATCTAAAAATACATCAAAACACCAGGACTTCATCCCAAGGACACCTAGTCAGGGCAAAGGGCCAGAAAGAGCATAGAATGGTTTATCAGGGCTCTAAGAGAAAATAAAGCAGAAATCACTGCAATCACACGTAACACAGGTAACCACAACCCAAGGACCACACAGCACACATAGAACACCAGCACTGCCTCTGCCAACCGGCGTAGGATAATAAAGAGACAAATGAAATGAACAAATTAAACAAATTGAGAAAATGCAACACAACCAATGCAGGAACTGAAAACTAACAACCACAAAACAAAATCAACTTAACTGGTTAATTAACCAAACGAAAAATCACTGATGGTCAAGAGGCAGAAGGAAGTAAATCAAATGAAATAATAAACACCAGTACTGTTGAAAGGAACTAATAACTGAAGGTAAATTCAAGCATGAAAACCAAACTTGACTTAATGGACATAAAGTTAGACAACCGGTGCCAACAAAAAAAAAATAATAACACAGGCAATATACAATGAAAGAACGCAAAAAAGCAAAAGACACAAGTAACATCATAACCCAAAACAAATTCATAAAAAAAACAAAACAGAAATGACCAACAAATCTACCAAATATACAAAAGGAATATAAATATAATCGAAGTAAAATAAGACGCAAATATAAGCGGGTCCAACAGAGCAGCAGTGGTCCTACAGTGTCACCACAGCGTTCTTGCAGCCGTTAAATATTCCAGACACCGTCTATTAAGGGAGTAAATAAAGTTTATATACTATAGCCAAGGAAGACGGCAAAGTCGGTAACTTCATAAGGTGTACGATAAGGCAACACCCACAATCACATGCGAGAGTGGAAAGAAAACACCATACTGGTGTCACACTGGGAGGGAGACTGTCCTGCTATGAAGCTGTGCGCACTCCGCCTTAGATCAGATTTACTACGCTGCATGGCTATTCCAAAAACAAACAAACAATCAGTGAGGGAATGTAGCCTATAAGAGACGAGACAGCTAGTACGGCTACCTTACTCAAATGGCAATGAATCGGAGGAAGTGGGACAACCAGTGTCGAAGCCGGCAACCCAAGGAATGCTCTAACTGGCACCTAAGCCTTATATAGGGTGCCCTCGTGTGGATGATTGGTTAACAGGCTGGGCACTCAGCACATCCCCCGCAAAATAAATGCGTCTCCACCTGCTACACATGGACAAAAGTACTGGGTCCAATGGAATGGGCTTCCATGGCTGAGCAGCTGCATGCAAGCCTCACATCACCAAGCTCAATGCCAAGTGTTGGATGGAGTGGTGTAAAGCACACTGCCACTGGACTCCGGAGCAGTGGAAACTTGTTCTGTGGAGTGACGAATCACACTTCTCTGTCTGGTAGTCTGATGGATTGGCAGATGCCAGGAAAACGTTACCTGCCTGACTGCACTGTGCCAACTGTAAAGTTTGGTGGAGGAGGGATAATGGTATGGGGTTGTTTTTCAGGAGTTGAGCTAGGCCCCTTAGTTCCAGTGAAGGGAACTCTTAATGTTTTAGCCTACCAACATGATTTGGACCATTTTATGCTCCCAACTTTTTGGGAACAGTTATTTTTAAAAAAAATAAGACATAATGTCAAGAATGAAATGCCTTTATGCCTTGAAGACAGTAACTGTAGGGGAACAACCAGGTCTGAAGATGCAGTTTATAGGGAGAGGAGACAGAGAGGTGGGAAATATAGATGACTGTATGACTGCTATCATAAGGATCTATCGTCAGAACACTATTTATTACCTGTCCTTGTGTCTGCTGTGTGAAGGGAAATAAAAACAAGTGAATAAAATTCTTTAGGGTTGCATTAGTGCAGAAGTATGACAGAATGTTACAATATCATTTTACAATTAATCATTAGGGGTACTAACACCATTTATGTTTTATCAGAGATCAGCAGGGATACTCTCTCTTATTTAGCCATTAATGTTATTCGTACAGGTTTCTAGCTGCGTGTAAAAAATTACTCAATTTGACAGACTGATGAGTCATCAGCATAGGTAAGGTAACTGGCAGCATGTGGGAGAGAAATATCCATTGCATGTATAAAGGGCAGTGTTTCCCAATCTGGTCCCTGGGGCAATACAGACGGTCCAAATTTTTATTCCCTCCCAGCTCCCTGCCAGACAGTCCGTGTTTTTGCTCCATCCCAGCTCTCACCCAGATTGGGAAACACTGATAGAGGGTGAAAAGCAGTGGGCCCAACACCATATTCACGAGAGCCCTCCAGGCTAGAACATTGAGTATTTTAGTAATTCATCATTTAGTAGCACAAATGGGTAAAAAAATAACAAATAAGACCTGTACCAAGAAAACACCTGTCCATTGAGACCAACAAAATTGTCTTTTCAAGAGAATATAGAGATCTATGGTGTCAAAAGCAGAATTTAGGTGCAGAAGATCCAGAACAGATATTACCACCGTCAGAGAAGAAAATTACATCATTCATTAACTCTAGTGCTGTTACGTTCTGCGGCTTTGCTTGAACACTGAGTGAAACATATCATAGATATTTGTTGCATTGCATGAAGACAATTGCTGGGCAATACGTCTCGCAATATTAGATGGAAATGGAAGGTGTGAGATAGGCCTGTAACTAGAAAGATCATGAGGATTAAGATAAAGGCTTGCTGTGTTTGGTCGTGATTATAGCTATGAAGACACCTTTGGGAGTATATCCAGAGGATAATGATGCATTTATAATGTGTAACATAGTTTTTTTCAATAACAGGCAGAAGCTCCATTATTAGCTTTGTTGGTATGGTATATAATGAGCAAATAGAGAATTTAGGACTTATAATGAGTGTAGCTAATTCACCAGCTGTAGCAAGAGCAAATTGCCCAGTATATAAGTAAAGACATAAGCAGCAGACACATAACAGACCTGCAGGCTGCTATAAGAACCCAGCATCATACTGCGACAGGTTAGGTTCTTTGCAAAGGCTGCACTGAAGATGGAAAAGACATCGATAGGACATCACAGAAGACATGCTGTTCTTCATTTGGTGTAGAGTCTTAACGTATTCTTCCAATTCTTCCAATTTATTTACCATAACATAAGGCTAATAATACTAATTGTGCATAAAGTGCACGAAGAACAATAACAATAAAACAATACTCATTATAAAGCAAACTAGGCAAATAATCCTACAAAGTTTTAATGAAAAACTATTTATTAATGCGCTAAACATATGCATGGGCGATGGATCCACAAGTAGTTTACTGTGTCATAAAAAGCAACAGCCAGTGAGAATATGAATATTTGTAATGTGTAGAAATACAAAAATACAGACATATAAGACGAGGGCAAAAATTAGAGACAACGACCTAGAATACTACCCAAAACAATTGTTTATTCCGATCCGTAGGAGGTGAACAAATGATAAAACAGTACCCTGAATTGAATTTGCCGGCAGTATATCATAATATAATTCTCGGAATCTCTCTTCCGCTCTCTCCGGAACTGAATTGTATTGATAGACCAAACTTGTCATCTGCGATTGAAATGTTTCAACCACAATGCTTCAGGCAAACAATGTTACGGAGTGAACATATGAAGTGTTAGCCGGGGGAATGCACTCGATGGCACTCATACACTGTACGTACATTGTTTGAGGCATCACTCCTGGCTCAATTAAGAACTGCTATGCTTAGAATTGTCTTCTCATCTATTTTGCCATCACTTTATTTAACTGACTTCCTCGACTAACTAAATGCCACGATGTCTTAATCGAAATCAATACACACCTACATGCTAGCCTATAATCTGTGAATTACTTATGCGTTAGTATATTGTAATTGTACATTCAAACCTCTATTTAAAAGCTTTAGTTGTGAGAGACCTTGGCCAGGTGATGCAACCAAGGTTTCAATCTGAAGCTGTATGATATACAAAATCCTAATTTTGACCAGCAATAAGAAAACATATAGATACCCCCTGTGATGCTCACCAGGATAAAGAGGTTGGATAGATAAATGCATACATATATCTTGTGAAACAAATAAAAATGCATTACATCGACTATTGTGTATTTGTTACATGCGGTTCAAATGCTGTAGTAAATAGGATGTTTGATATACAGTTTATGGAGACGTATTAAACTGCTACTAAACAATGTAACTTTTGTCATTTAGAACCATGACACAGAAGTTTGCAGGAATCTGAAAAAGCCTCACAAGTTAATGCATTTAGAAAATAATGGAATATATCTACTTTTATATTACCCAGTCTACCTATATAAGGCACATAAAAAGTTTATTCCGCAGTGTATTGAAAATTCATACCACTGCTATATTACAAATCAGCTTATTTTCTGCTTCCAAATGGCAGCATTGATTTAAGCTAAAACTTAATGATACTGTTCGAATTGTTTAATGCATTTCTGTGAAATGATTCAAATCTGTGACTCTGATTCATCCAGTGGCGTAGTCCCCTCTGTATATCATTAATGCTTCTATGTGGTTATACAGTATGAGAGGCATTTGAAGATTTTTTTGAATTATTTTAATTAAAAACTCTCATAGTTTATTCATGAGGTAGAAAGCAATCAGGTATGTTGACTTTGAATTCATTACATCACAGATGTGTGTGTGTGTGTGTGGGGGGGGGGGGCTTGGCTAATGTCCATCTTTGGTGGAAGCGTCAGGTGACTTGGGTATTGCGGCTTTGCATTGTACTGTACATAAATGCCACCACAGATTTTGTCCGCAATCATGCCTTTTGATGTTTTTGAGGCTGATGACGTTTTGTAACCTCTCCCATCCCAGCCCTGCACTTGCCTAAATGCTACATCTGGACCACAGTAGACTTACCCATACTTTCCTGCTGCTCACTGTGCTTATTAAAAAGAGATGCATGGACAGATGGACTATAATTATTATATTTTTATAGCTGATGTTATTACACCCATCCGTCCATTTACCCGTACTGCTTTCCCAGTATAGGCAGGGGACGCTGTAGAAAGGATGCCAGCCCGTTGCTGGCCACATACACTCATGCACAGTGGCTACTCTAGAGACAGTAATTCATCTAATTAAGTTTTTGGGGTTTGAAAGGACACTAGTGAGCTCACGCAAAGGCAGGGAGAGCTCCATATATACAAGGCTGGGTGGGAATCAGTCCACCAATGCCTCAATTACCTATATAAGCTATTATTGCTAACATCCATCCCTTAAAACTAATTATTCCATTTGCATTTAAATTGTATTGCTTACCTATGTTTATGATAAGTCACACTGTAATTAGAAGAACTGTACTGAATTATTTAAAGAGCGCTACATGGAGGTTAGTTACTACAGTTATTAAATATTTATAAAGTGGAATAAGAATAATTTCCGCTGCCTCAAAAATGTGTTGAAAGTTATCTTTATATCTTACAGGTTGGCGGCATAAAGAAACTTCCTGTTTAAGTGATACTTAATGCAATCTGTTAAATCTCTAAAGGCAAAAAGATTTGAACCTTATCTGAATAAGTCTCAGAAAGGTCATTACTTGTGCTTTTTTTTTGTTTTCAATAAAATTACTTTCGGTTCCGTTCTTTTATTTTTTAAAGGATCTGGTCTTAGTCGGTGGTTGTAATCGCTTTTGGCAGTATTACGTTAAACTGGTCGTAACTCAAGGTTTCCTGAAAGTATGTTCATGAAAAATGTTTATAAGAAAGACTGAGATCCATACATTTATGATTTTCATTGAGTGTCTAGTTACAGTTCTCTGTCCACCTGGAACACACCAAGAACACGTCAACATTATCACAATGCAAAAACATCACAATGCAAAAACAATAACATAACAGCACTTGCAAAAAATCAAGCAAATTTATTTTTAAATGTGTTGTCTTCTCTTCATGTATTCTGTTTTCTCAATATGTTGCGTTTTCTTAATCTCTTGGGATTTTAAAAAATGGTAGTACCTCATGTTACAGGGTGAAGTATTTCACTTTGGTTATGGTGGCTTTGACACTGAAACATATGGCAGTAAATTAATATCGACACATTACAAATCCAGAAAACACTTATCCACGTGGTAAATAGGTTTTAGATTGTCTATGAACAAAAAAACACCTTTTTAAATTGAAGTTTTAAATTTGCTTAATTTTTTGTCTCAATGTTATTGTGTCGTCTTTATGTTTTTGCATCTTCTTAATGTTTTGCGTTGTGTTAATGTTTCTGTGCTGTGTTAATGTTGAAGTGTTCTGGGCTTTCAGGGCTGCTGTAAGATTGTGTTAAGATGGGCCATGGTGAAGGACAAGGACAATCCAGATGTGGAATGGAGAACTTAATTTTAAATCACATTCAAAAAAGACATGAAACAAAAAGGACTACAAAGGGTCTAAACACAAGCAGGTAGACAACGTGGGAACTAACTAGGACTCACTGGACAGGCAGGGGGACACAGAGCCAACTAAGTAACTGGTAAGTGAAGCACACAATGTGGGTCATAAGCAAGCTAAGACCGTCCAACACATACAGCACATACACAGACCAAGAGGGGAACAGGGCAAGGGCAGGCACATATATACACTAGTATCAAGGGCAAGACAAAGGACAGGTGTGGGTCATATTTAAACCAAATACTGGGGATAGGAGTTACAAGAAACACAGAGAGGAACGGGATGGCCAGCGACACCTGCTGGTCAAAACGGGTAACAACAGGTAAGGCAGGAACTGATTTTGACAGACTGTTATTAGTGTGCATCTCTTTGACTACCCTGTAATGACCTCCCAGTTCTTCTAGATACAAAAATCAATTAAAAGTATACAGTCTCCCGCCTGTTTTACATACTAAAATCAATGAGCATAAGTGTACCAGTGACTGCAAAAGGGGTGCAACATTGACTAGAGGGTGAGTAAAAGGCCACCACTGTTTATTTTTGTAGAATAAATATGTGGTCATTTCAACTGTAACAACTTTGAAGAGTGATAATGGAAAATTCCTCTATATTTTAATGACCTTTCCTCCAACATAAATAATTCATGTGTGCCTTCTGCTTTAAATAATGGCCGAGATTTTAACCCCATATGTACATTTGTGATTAGTATCACTTATGCCATTGAACCACTTATGTAATTTGCTCAAGTCTTTATACAGGCCACGCTTGTCATTGCTGCCTATTTAAAAAGCTGAAGTCGGTCCAATGTCTTGGTTTATTTTCCCATTTGCTACACATGGCAGACATTTTATTTTATTCTCAGTGCATTATATTCTATTTTCCAGATTGCGCAAAATTTGCAGCATCACCAATAAATAGAAATGTCACTATTGGAACACATAAAGTGTAGAAATAGAGAACAAAGACATATATCAGGGATAAAAATCCCAAGACCCACTGAGGCTGCAATGTTTGCTAAATGGTACGTGGAAATTTGAAGAAAATATGTGGCGTCGAGTCCAAGAAAGTCACAGGATTCCTGTGGCATCTGGGGTTTCATTTGGAAAAGATGTCTGTTACCAGCTGCTTCTGCTACTATAATTCATTTGGTGGATTTTATTTTTTCGATGCTGATTGGGAGACTGGGGTACCAGACTTGGAGAAAAGACCGTAGAGAGTTTAAAGCGGTGCGTCAACTCAACAGCCATTGGGGTGAAAATACACATTAACTGAATGCTGATTAAAAGGGAGCAGGAGCAATGGGCGCACTTGAAAAATGGCGGTCAAAAGGTAACTATTTACCTGGAATTTACCAGACTGGGACTGACAGGATCTTTTATATTGCCGAGCATATCACTGCTTTGTGGCCCATTTTTCAATAAGTCGAAAGGTCTGAACCCTTTTTACACCACAGAAAAATTAATAGTGTGTGCAGCTGGCTTGTGAAAAAAAGAAATCCAGTGTGGAAGCATTCGCCTCATTTGGTCAGAACGGGGAAAATTGCAGGCGTCTTCAGTAACAGGGTTTGGCAGTCCTTGTTCTGGGAGGCTGTGGGGGTGCACTGATCTTGCTCCAGCTGAGCTGTGAATGAATTAACTGTCAGACAAATCGCATTAAACTGGACACGTTAGCGCACTGCTCTCAGTAAACCGATGGATCCCGTGGTTTTCCAACTCCAGAATGTCTGACCCCTGTGTAATGCACTACTGAGGTCTTGTTGAAATGATCACCAGATCACCAGATCTCACCTTCACCTCCAAGACAAGACACAACCTGGTATAATCTCATCAGTACGACCATAACCAAAACCTGTTTTCAGACACTTTTACATGTGTGGTCCTTCCAGCACTCCCCTGACTTCTCTGTCATCATCCTTTATGCACAGTGCTTGACACACGCAGAATGGTACATATTGACAGAAGCAAATTTAAGTAGCAATGGAAATATTGTCTCTGCTTGGTATGGCCAGGTGAAGAAAGAGTCTTCAGTTTTTTTCTTTCCCTTTTTTGCTTCAATTTTCCACCAAAGAAAAATTAACAGGTGTTTCTAAAACACATGAATACTGTTCATGGTTTTAAATATGTAGGATGTTCACATGAGAACCCTGCGATGATGTACGAGATGATATGAGACAGAGACATACAATTAAAACCCAGAAAAATGACTTTAGCAGAGTCATACTGCCTGAAATGATTTCTTGAACTGAACAGAAACTTAGTCTTGCATTGCTAAGTTGCTCAGAGAATGTTCAACTAAAATGCAAAAAGTCTTTGGATTGATATTATATAGTTTGCTTGTACGATTGAGTAAGGAAATGTGTTTATTCTTATCATATGTCCTAAATTCATGTCGTGTTTAAAGACATCATACCATGTATGGTATCTTAGTAAAATGAACTAGTGATAAAATTGAATTTCTGTTCAGAATTTCTGTTTCCTATTTTCAGCTTTGTGTTGTGCGTGTTTTATAGCGCAAAATCATTGCATCTAAAACTGAATTTTGCATTTTTGTCAAAAACTGAAATTGTTTTTGTGCACATTATATGACGGGACTCTTCTGAAACCTCTGCTGTCTCATGTCGCAGCAAATTATTATTTAAAAAAAAAAGTTTTATTATGAATAAATAGAATTTCTCTGCAATCTCATTAATCCCCAAGCCATGTGCTATTTTTGGTTTATTTTTTGTTGTTATATGTTGTAAAGTTTTGCCGTACTTCCTGTGATCAGTAATATTCATTTTCAAGTTTAAAGTATGTCTTCGGGGTGGCATGGTGGTGCAGTGGTTAGCACTGTTGCCCCATACCTCTAGGATCAGGGTTCAAGTCTCTGCCACAGCTCTGGGTGTGGAGACTGCATGTTCTCCCAATGACATCATGAGGCTTTTCCTAGGTTCTAGTTTCCCCCCACAGTCCAAAAACATACCGATGTTAATGGGAGTTACCAAATTGCCCATAGATGTGTGTGTGAGCATGCCCTTTGATGAGTTGGTGCTCCCTCCTGGGTTACTCCCTGCCTTGTACCCATAACCCTGAATAGGATGGAGAGAAGCTTCTTCTTATATCAAGTGCCATAGAGACCACATGTATTTAAAAAAGGAAAGTCTTTGTTTTTCGTTGTCTGTGTTGTCACCATCAAACGATAAGTCAAGGGGATGATTCTTAGCCAAGGGATGCATTAGAGAAGGCCGTAGAGTACAGCACAATGGAGATCAATACTGGCACCTCTACTGAACTAACTGTCTAATATACGCCTTATCAATTTTCCATGGGTCGACGCCACATGACATCATCAGTTTCAGTGAATCTTTCAAATAGACATCTCTTAGCAGTTATTAAGTTACTAAGAGCAATGTATTCACAGAATTATTATGATGTGTGCTTTTTGCTCCATTTGCTTTTGTCACAATAAATGTCTGTCTGCATCTACATTGTATCATTTTGTCAAGCATCCGTAAGCCACAGGATATTTCATCATCATCTGATTAACATGTACTTTGGATATAAGCATTATCAATGAGGAAGAAGTTGTTTCTCTGATTCGATACTGTATTATTTTGTCAAAAGGGTATTCGGTTATCCGGGTAGGATGAAAACAGTACTACTCACAATCTTTGCAGGCGAGTTGTCAGTAACCTTGGCAGTAGAAAAACAAGGTTTGATACACACTAAAGAGTGCGGTATAACAAATACTTTTTTAAATACAGATTATCTCTGACAGTGCTGACTGGTTTTAAGGCTTTGCTTCTCGTTTTTCCAGTGTTTGCTTGTTCATTCACTGAAATAGCAGCTGTCTCAATAATTGTATAAAACGGAATAATTTTCTGTTCATCTTCTTATATGTACTGATTTTGAACACCAGTAACTTCATGTATTGCACTTCTATGTAAGAATGCCTGCGCCTCAGTAATACGTATCATATATAGCTATTTAATGCAGTTTGAAATGAATTGAAAGTTAACAATGTATCAGAGATTAACAGAAACAATCTGCAAGTTATAATTACCACATATATTACCTACTATTATTCTGAAAGAAAGGGAATACGTTTATTTTTTGTTTAGACACAATTCTGATTCACTTTTACTTCTTAACGTTTCTTAATTGGCTGTTTTACCACCATAGTCCACCGGAACAGTTGCAGTACACATATCTGGACCCCAAGTTCATTTACTAGAAAGCTCATCTTGTTTTATCGATGGTGGTGGGGAACCCCAGTCTCAGGACCTACTCCCCAGCACTCGTTTTCCTTCCCTCTCTCTTTCTCTTTACTGACATTTCGTGGGTGGGTCAGCCGTAACATACGGGTTACATGATTCATTCTGAACAAGCATTCTGTGACCACTGTAATCTGTGGATTGGGGCATTTTTCTGCTGGAAGGTTCTGGACTTAGAATCATAAAAGCTTCACCAAATGATGAACGCAAGGACTGGATTTGTATTTATTATCAGTTACTGTGATCTCTCTGGAGCTCAGTTGACCTACACTATGCTGGGAAAAACCTACCTCCTCACTGGGGGAAAGGAGCACATTTCTCTCAGGCTTCTGCCACGGTCCCTGCTTGCACTCCTTGAGTACCGTTAAGAAGAGAAAGATCTGAACATAAGGTCTGCTTCCACATATTGGCCAGCATCTGTACTCCGTGCTCTTGGTTTTTTAATGTAATAAGTGGTTTATGTGCTGCAGCAAGTCCAAAGCACCCTGTGTACAGACTATACTTGATGAAATTGCCAACTCCTTAAAACTCCTTAGACTGAAATTTGTGATCGACAGATTCAGAGCTGTTTTGTATTTTGTCTTTACTCTGAAACCAGAGCATGGATATCAGAGTCAAGCTTGGACTTTCATCCATAGCTACCTCTTTAGCCACTGTTCCTCATGAAACATCAACATGCTTTCATCTCTTTCAAAAGAGGCTGAGAATTTTTCTTCAAGCTATGGTAATCAGAGCATTAGGCAGTTGGGCCTTCTCAGTATTTTTTGCGCACAGTGCTGAACATGATGTGATGTTAATTGCTTAATTAATTAAAGGAGCACACCTCTGGAAGGACTTGCCCCTGCTTTACTTTACACTCCTCATTTGCCTTTACTTTCCCTTCTGTCCATTTCTGTTTATGGTCTTTTAATATATTACGTACATTTTATCTGCCTTATCAAATACCAAACATACTTTTTTATAACAACATTTGGTTTAGGAAATGTGGGAATGCTTAAATGTTAGCATATAATGTAGTGTCATATAAAGAGTTACTTATTGCTCTTTTTTGGTTATTGTGGTCAGGACCAGGCCCAGCCTTGTTCTTCATTTCCCCATCTGGCCAGCAGGTGTCAGGTGTTATCTCTGTGTTTCCCTAGGTGTAGTTCCTGTGTTAGTCCCTATTGTTTTCCTTTGCTCCGTGAGCTGCTATGTATCTGAATAGGCTGAGTACATATGTAAGATCTGTGCATCCCTATCGTTGTGGGTTTGAGGCTGGCTATGTCGGGATATTTTAGTTATCAATTGCTCTCATGTTTATGAGCTTATTTCTATATTGGTTCTAGTTTTTGTGCTTAGTTATCCCTGTTTGTATCTAGTTATGTCCTGTTGCTCCCTGGTTCCCAGGATTGTGGCCCTAGTCCCTGGTTGATTGTTACTACCCACCTGTTACTCATCTAGCCCTTGTTATTAGTGTCTATACATGTTCCTGCCCCTGCTCTGTTCCTCTATTGGTCATTGTAGGTGCTGTAAGTGTAAGCTTGGAGTTAAGGGTTATGCTTATGGGCCCACAGACATGTTACTACTGAAGCCGGACTCAAACCAGCGACCTTCTGATCACAGGCATTGAGGCTTAGCCCGTTCAACATTTTTTTTTGGGGGGGATTTATGATATATTGAAATGAAGGCAAGCCATATGAGTTCAGACCTGATGTTAGTTATTTCTATGTTATATAATAAAAGCCCAGTTGTTCTACTTTCTAATAGAAGCCTTTTTAAATTGCTGTGTTTAGTTGTTTCAGTATAGTTCTATCCTCAATGTACATTTTGACTTAATGGCCATGAGTTATGAAAGAGCATATTAAAATCACTGATCGTTAATCCATGGTTATTGACTTTATGAAAAGAAGAACCTGAATAACTTAATAGATGGCAGTTACTAGTAACAACTGATTTCAAGAGCCGTTACACGGAGAATCAGCAAAAGCCAGTTACCATTTTGTCACCCACAATCCTTAGAGCAGCAGAATGGTTATCTGTCTTTTATAAAGTACCTCCTTGATGATTATGCTAATTTTGTCAATGCATATCACTGAATGGCCTTTGGTGAAGCTGAGGTTCGATTCTGCTCCTTCACCACAGTCATGCCCCCTCGTGAGGTCTCTCTCACCAATGTTCCGAGTCACCTGTGTCTCACTCCTGTTGCTGATATCTCTTAATTGCCTAGCATACTTAACTGGTCTAACTGGTTCCTTCAGTGTAAGAAATTGTTGTCTGAATGCACGATTCTGGAGCAAGTTTCCCCCCGAGTGAGTTTGTGGCCTGATCCCCATCTCAGTGTGTGTCTCTGCTCTCCCTTGTATGCATGTGCCTTGTCCTGTATCCCCAGGACTCTTTCCTTCTTGTTCCCCGGCTTGTTCTCTTGACTCTTGCCTCTCCTCTTTGACATCTGGTTGCTTTGCCGTTGGATCCTTGGTTCCCAAGGTGTTCACATCAGAGTTCTTCATCAACCATGGGTCCAGCAGAGCTCCACAGCACACCGGGTCACCTAGAACAGCACCTTGAGGATTTATCTGCTTCCCGATCTGTACCCCTGCCTCCTCGACCCATTGCAGCTGCTGTCCCAGTGTCTGGTCCTGCCTGTCCGTTCCTGATTCCAGAGCGGTATGATGGATCACCTGAACACTGCAGGGGATTTCTGATGCAATGTGAATTGTTTATCCGGCATAATGGTGCCTTACTGGCCACTGACAGGTCGCCTAATCCTAACCCTGCACCCCATTGAACCCTCACTGAACATCGGCACCTGGTGGACGACAATTGCATTACTTGTACACAAGTGTGTGTGCTTGCCTCACATCCCCAGGACTGTCTCTGTCTAACCCTGGCTTTTTCTCTTGACTTCTGCCCCTCGTTTTTGATACCTGGGTGATCTGCGTTTGGATCCCTAGTTTCCATGTTGTTGGTCACATGCTGGCAGCTACTAATCAGTGCCGCAGAACTCCAGTAGTATAATAAATTGTATCATAAATTGAAAGCTGAACTTAAATGCTGGTCAGAACCACACTGCGCTTGCAATAAACACAAGTACAGTATTTGTGGTTTTGTCACCCACCTGAGGGAAATGCTATTAAGTTCATACAAAAAAAATTATGAGCTAAGAAATTGCTCTAGACATATTAAAACACTTACACTTCTGTGTATCCCACAAGGCCAGAATGGTCCTGGCCGAAATAGGGCAGCTGAGTGTAGTGGAGTTTGCCTCATAGAATTTATTCAGATTATAACTTTAATGCTCCTGCCACTACATAAGTCTATGGAAATACACTATATTGCAAAAAGTACTGGGACATCCCTCTAAATCATTGAATTCCGGTGTTCAAATCACTTCTATAGCCACAGGTGTATAAAATCAAGCACCAAGGCATGCTGACTGCTTCTACAAACGTTTGTGAAAGAATGGGTCACTCTCAGGAGATCAGTGAATTCAAGCGCGGTACCGTGATAGGATGCCACCCGTGCATTAAATCCGTTCATGAAATTTCGTCGCTATTAAATATTCCACGGCCAACTGTTGTTGTGGTGTTATAACAAAGTGGAAGCAATTGGGAACAACAGCAACATAGCAGCCATGTAACATCACAGAGCAGGGGCAACTCATGCTGAGGCGCACGGTGTGCAGAAGTCGGCAACTGTCTGCTGAGTCAATAGCTACAGACCTCCAAACTTTGTGTGGCCATCAGATTAGCTCAAAAACAGTGCATAGAGAACTTCATGGAATGGGTTTTCATGGCCGAGCAGCTGCATCCAAGCCTTACATCACCAAGTGCAATGCAAAGCGTTGGATCCAGTGGTGTAAAGCACGCCGCCACTGGACTCTAAAGCAGTATGAGACGTGTTCTCTGGAATGACGAATTACGCTTCTCTGTCTGGCAATCCGATGGACGAGTCTTGGTTACGTGGTTGCCAGGAGAATGGTACTTGCCTGACTGCATTGTGCCAAGTATAAAATTTAGTGGAGAGGGGATTATGATGTGGGGTTGTTTTTCAGGGGTTGGGTTTGGCCCCTTAGTTCCAGTGAAAGGAACTCTTAATGCTGCAGTATTCGAAGCCATTTTGGACAATTTTATGCTCCCAACTTTGTGGGAACAGTTATATCTTGCAGGAATGGCAGTACTTGAACATATACAATACTCCAATGTATTCATCCTTATACTACACAGCAGTGCCGTTGGTCTATTTGATTTAAGCTAAATTAGCACTCTAGAATGGCCGTTCAGAAATATCAATTGCTGTTTTGGCAATAAATCAATTTCAATGAAAAATGTATTAGGCGTGGTTTTGTGCAGGTTATCGAAGTTAAAATCAATGGAAATAGTCAAATTAATAAACCAACCTTGCTGATTAACTGCTAATAAACTGAAACCAACCTCCCTGGTTAAATGTAGCTAACTGCAAACCAACCATGAGATTCAGTCTCCCATCTCCCACTTGTGTCTTATCTACTGAGAAACATGTTCTTTAAAAATATAATGACGTGGAATCTTGCTTTTTTGAGACAAGGAAAAGGTGACACTCAGTTAAGATCACCATATACATACTTCTGTTAGTTCTATTACTGTATATAGGACAGACTTTAATAAATAGAAATGTACTGTATAGCCAGAACATTATACACATAAGGGCAACATATAAAGAATAAAAAAAAATTCTAGTATATGATGTTTGGCTCAGTGTTGTTTTGTTTAATGGCATCGTTTAATGTCTGCTTAGGATATCAGCTGGGGAAAAATATCACGGGCTCCAATTTCCCCCAAACAGTTTAAAGATTTTCAGTTCAGGTGAAATTAAATTTCCCGAACGTATAACTGGGTGAGTAAATCTCCTGGGCTTCTCAGGATAGGCTCTCGACATTCACTGCCATGCCTGGATTAGCATTTATCCAAAATGCATGGATGGAAAATTGCTTGGAAAAGTCTTCATGAAGTTTATATCGATATGCTTCGGGTTAAGAAGGACTGTCTTTAGATATTAAACCATTCTCTAATTCCATTTTTTTTGGGAGGGAGACAATTAAAAATAGTCTAATTGCAAAGTTATATCGTCTTTTCCAGTGTAAAGGACTGCAAATAGATTCCCTTTGGTCCTATAATCTGTTTAAATATTTCCACATACATTTTCGGTCAATGATTTATATTGACGAAAACCGAAAAATATATGTGCATGTCATCTCCGACTTCAACTTTCTCTGCAAAAGATCTGTTTCTGCCAAGCAAATTTAATTTCCATCTATACTATTGAGTGTCTGTATTTCTCCAAATAAGGCCTCTAAATTGTGCACAGCACACAGCCAAATAAAACTAGTTAGAGAGGCATATTGCATTATTGTTTGTCCTTGTAATGTTGTTTTTAGGTTTTTTTGTGGTGCTGGTGACTATCCTTTGCCCCAGGGCTGTATTATGATTAGTGAGTTTGAAAGAAAGACAGGACCGTTCAATACTGCCTGGTTAATGATGAGAGCGGGCAGATGAGAATATTGCCAACCTGTGGGAGTGAGGAGAGTGGCGTCGCAGCGAGGAGAGTGCCGTCGCAGCGAGGAGAGTGCCGTCGCAGCGTGGAGAGTGCCGTCGCAGAGCTCAGACTGCCATTCTTTCTGGAAAGAGACAAACCTCATTCAGTCTCTTCAGGTGAAGCCTGCTGACCGTGCATTTTTGCTCCAGTACTTATGTGTTATATTGATACTGAAGTTACTGAAGGCCCTGGTGCTCAGGTCAGGGAAAATGAGAATATAGCTTGATTCTAATACTGGGTTTTTGATTGAAAAAAATCCAATCATTGAAAAGAATTTATTGTATTTTCATAATCTTTGTTATATTTCTATTTATGCGATGTGGAACTCGACTGTTGCCTCATATACTGCTCTGGAAAACATAAAGAAACACAGCAACATTTTTAGTCTCACCTATTTCTTAGTTTATGGGAATGCATCTGTGTGAAATATACATGTTTTGCAGACTCCAGCCTGGCTCTTCTCTGCTTCTCATTGATGCAGGTCTTCCTCCTTGCTTTATGGGTCGTCAGTAGTCCTGCTTCTAGGAGCCTGTTATGAATTGGCCTAGCAGTGCACTTCACACCACTTAATGTCTCCCATGCTTTTTGAAGGTCACTTGAGGTCCTCCGATAAGTTGACAGTCATCTCTGGCATTAGTAAGTTGCTTCTGCCCTTTACCTGGCTGATTTTTGGTCATTCCCAGTGTCTCCTGCTTCACCTTGTTCTTGCGTACTGCTGTCTTAGAAACTCTGAACCTGGAAGCAGCCTGCCGTGCAGTGTGGCCTTCTGCCAGCAGAACCAGGATTAAACCAGAATTTAAAAATACAATTTTTTTTTTTTTTTAAATAGTGGTCTCTTAATTTGTCAGTAAAATATGTGGGCATATGATGGTAATTAGTTAAATCTGATGTTCTTGACAATTATACCAAGTAGATGTTTAAAAATAAACCTCTTAGTTTCTGCTCCTTCTGTCCCATTAAACATTCCTTATGTTGCATTATTTATTTTGTATAAAATGTTGACTCAATATCATAAAACACCCATGGTGATTTCAATTATAAATGCTGGTTTAGTCTTTCAAAGCTTCTTATGTTCATCCTAGAGACACTGATAGAATGGACAGAATGATAGATTTGGGGTATTAGTGCTATAGTTTTAGGCTACTAGGAAACTATGGAAAAGTTACTTCATTCTATCATTAATACATTAGACGTGAGTTCTAACTCTGGGTCAGTATTCCAGCGATTCCCATCTACTAGGGAAGTTCAGGATTGTATAAATCAGATCCCTGTCCAAGAATCTGGAGGCTATAGGGCTGACAGAACTAGAGAAGGTCACGGTACTGTAAGGTTTCAATGGATATTTGGAATGATGGAATAATTTTTGCATGTACTGAACCATTTGGACTGTTCACCTTTGGTACTCTCTACCTGAGGGTTATGGACCTGGGGCCGAGGAAGTCCAATGATTACTCAATTCAATGGAGCCCAGGAACCAAAGAACTGAATGAGCCCATATGGAATATCCCTCTTGATCCAGGTGACAAATAGGCTCAATAACCAAAGTCATACCTAAAGGTCTTCCATCTGTGCCTCAAATGAACATCGTCATGCCTCAATCTTTCAAATGATTCATCAGTGAAATATACTGCAGAGCCAGAATCTATTAGAGTTTCTGTTAGGGATCTCAGCCCCAGTGCTACTGAGGCATGTTGGGCACGACACTACAGGGAGAAGCTTCTTAGGAGCACTGCTTCACTTGCCAGATAAACATTGCCCCCTTGCAAACTCTGGTGTTGTGGCTGAACAGGATGACAGAAATTTCTGGAGAAAAAGCCCCTCCATCAGCAAAATTAGAGCGCCCGCCCAGAGCCATTCCAACTCTTCTTTGAACTTGTCATGTAGCCCTTGATAATGGGCTATGATGGGCTGAGCATGGATACAAAACTCAATGGGTTAAGCAGAAACAGGGATACTACACTAGCTTCAGCTGTGAGAACCGGCAAGTTCTGCTGACACGGGGTGATCAAACAACACCGTAAAATATGACAGGAAGGTACGAATATCATCCCCCTCCAATCTGTGCTTCTCTCACACAGTGGTCGCCCATACTAAGGCATATCCCGCTAGTGAGGATGTGACATAACAAACCCTAGTTTTAGAAGTGGAATCCTGGGGCTGCTTGCAGTCAGAAAAAAACACAACACCAATCTGGATCCTATCATAACTATTAGAGACAGGCATAAGGGGCACCAGTGCTCACCCCCTCATATCCCACTGACATCATGCTGGTGTCACCTTTGTCTGTCCACCTCTGTATGCAATCTGTGAGTCAGGTGACAGATTCTGTAACTGGTCATGCTGGGAAGGGAGCACTGGGATCTCTTCAGGTCTTCCAAGATATTTAAGCTCTCCAGTGTCCATGTCTGGCTCAGTCCTCTGTCACAACCATTGAATAGAATTTCAAAAACAGAACTTTATAAAAGTTCAATAAAGCGCATACCAGCACCAACAAATGGACATGCTGAAGGTGGTGCCAGGTCTTTTTCCTGTCAGGCTTTCCGCTCTGAGAGGCTCATCTCCAGGTCCTCAGTCTTGCTTCATACTACACCCTGCTCAGTTGTTAGTCTCTGTATAATCTTGTAAGTCTCATTAAATATTGTATTTGCACCATTCATTTAATAAACCATAATGATGAGGAATAATATAAGTCTAATTGGTTGCTATTATGGGCCTGTTGTTGGAATAACCAGACACATCTCATGTTTATAGTTGCATTTATGCACGATATCAGATAGCAGTGTCTAAATGTGGAGCCACACTTAATGATTTCAAAACAGTTTAAAATATCATCCTAACTTAAAAATCGGCATTGGGAACTTTTCAGCCACAAGCTGTTTTTATTTTTTAATTTCGCAAGAAATAAAGACAAAATGTTGCAATACTGTGTTTAGGAGAGCGGTTGATGACATTCTGTATCTTTGCAGTCCTTTTCCTGCTGAAATCATGGTGGAGTCCTTTGGCAATCAATCTTTCTTAAAACAATAAAAACTATGCTGTTAAACAGGATGGTTGTTTTGTTCTGGTCATAGAATTGGTCTTACTTTTCATGTTATTTTAGAATCCTATCCCTGGTTGATCAGCACTCACACTAACTCTTAGCAGAGGGGTGCATGACATTAAGTTATTCCAAACATGACAGGTCTCTTATCTTCCCTGTGCAGTTCTTTTAAAAATTAACAGATCTTCTGCCAGGTCTGACCCCATCCTTCAATTTGCCGTTCAGTGTATTGTATTCCTGACAGCAACACCTGTAAGTTGTTCCCTGAGTTAAAATACATAGAGTTTTGAGGATTATCTGTAACCGAATCTGCAATCAGTCCCATTTCCTGCACTGCGCAATACGGTTCTTGTCACGCAGATGGTGACTGATTGTTTCATTTCCCGCTAAGCAGTGTAGAGAGTCCACTTAATCCACACAGGCATCGCAGTGCATACTCTGCACATCGCAGAGGCGGCGAACGACGAGCGAATGGTAGAATTTGATGAAGTGACTGTACGCACACAGCAGCAGTATGCGTCAGCTTCACTGCGATATCGATAAACTGACAGAGCTGTAGCACACAGAGCAGGCTGTCGTTCGATAGCTTGGGCACGGCATCTGGAATCCGTGCGCAGGCAGCTAACAGACGATGTTATTCACTGGCGTGCGGCAGCATTTGGAGCTACCCAGCATCCCTTGTGACTGTATGTCTCCCGGTCGATAACCGCACCATTGGAAAACCTGAGAAACCGAAATCTCATAGCAAACATTGTGAGACAATTAAAGTCATATATTAATAGTTTCTCTTCACCTGTTTCTGTTGAAGAGATTCCAATGAAAGAAGACCATGCAGCAGAAAGAATAAAAGTCATCCTTCATTTGTATGGGATTTTGGACATTTATTGAAATATCTACAGTTGTTTTGATTAGTCATTCGTTTCATTACTCATGATGTGACTCAGAGTGGCACCGGTGTTCCCTCATTAGTGAGAGAAATGATTCAATATGGTTAACTAGGCCTATCTGTAAATTCAGCCTGTCTAAATTTATCCCATAAATCTAGCATTATGTAAACTGTATCCATGCTCCTGATGGCTGCTAACCTGTTCCAGCTTCCTGTGCTTATCCCACACCTGCACACATGCAAATTTACTTAAATGTTTGCCTAACAATTAAATAGTTTATGTGTGCTTAACAACCACAATGTTAATAATAGGAAGTGGCTTTGGAAACTGGTTAAATAGCACTGCGAAGGAGGGAGAGTCAGCTAACGGGTCTCCCCTGGTCATCCCAGTGATCTTAATGCCCGTCCTGACTCCATTACACTTTGCATCATCTTAAACTGAGATAACCCCCACTGCACTGTGCCCAGTCCCCAGAAAAGCCCCGTTGTGCCGACTACCCCAGACTCCACCTTGGGGTCACATGGTATCTTTTCCCCATCTCAGCTGGAATGATTATCCCAAATGTGTTATTTTGATGGAGATTACAGAACGCTTGAGCTTTTTAATAATCCACTTCACATCATTTTTAAAAAAAGGTGTTTTCCATTTTAATCAGCATTCCTGCCCTTCTAGGAAGTAGTGCCTCTTTAATGGTTCAAAGACTAAGAAGCAGTTGCAGGCATGTGACAGGATGGACCCCAGGCATTAAATGGATGGGATCCTGTGACTGTATTAGAAACAGCCATTTACATATTGATGAATAACTCTGTTTAATGGTCTGGTATGGGCTGTTTTAAGTATATTTTGCCTTTGAAACGGATTGGGCTTTGTATTGCTGCCATATGGCTGCTGATCAGAGAGAACAATTTTGCATTGACCACATGGGCAGGAGGTATTGAGGGATGCTTCCTTCTGTTAATTCATCTCAACATGCTCACCGTCGGCCCCACCAAGACTCCCTGCGGTGGTAGAAGATGCGCGCATCGCTACCGAGCATCGAAACACGGTTAGGAAAAAAAGAACCGGAAAACAAAAACATCTGTATGCGAATCCTTGGCGACCCACATTTACATATTCAGTTCTCATACATCAGTCATTTATTCCTATTCGTTATAATGAGTGCAGTCTATTCAAAGCAAATATAATCATTCAAATTTTATCTTCAGCTCTGACAAGGGCCCGAGAGGTAATTGATTTACTTTGCCATTATGAAGAAGTAACAATCATTTCAGTTAATTTAAAATTTGTGTTCAGTCTGACAAATATTTTTCCATAGTAAGACCATACTTATGCTTTGAGTCTGGAGTATATGTTAGTGTCAAAATACTGAGGACAATGTATCATTAGACTTAATGTAGTGCCTTTCATATATTTTGTCTGTTTTTATTGTTTTATTTACTTGAGTAAAAATAAGGGCATAGGAGAGCGTTTGACTTGGGGGGGCGGGGGTGAATGAAACCAAATTAATAATCCTAAGGATACTTTCTGTTAGATGCAGTGACTCGTTTCAGTGTCCAGTCGGTGCTCCTGTGTAAATGATACACTCTAAGCAAAAACTTTTTTTTAAAGGGTTACTGCCCCGGGCAACTGAGATCTAAACTCCGCACCTACGAAGTCGACATAAAGGAGAGAGAGAAGACAAAAAGAGAAGGAATCTGCTAAGTGTGACTTTACATGAAATAAGCTGGAATGCCGTTGTAATGCTGTAATATTAAATGTAACACCTGAGATAGAGACTGTTCTTGTATGATCCATGAGGGTGTACAAAGATGACGGAAGGGGGCTGTGATGCTGAATGCAGGCCTCACCCCTTCTCTGAATTCACTTTGGCAAGACACTGAAAGAAAGAATTACTGATCAGCCCAATTCTCATTTCATCACAGATGTCTTCCGACACATCTGGCAGCATGCAACACACTGAGATGCAGAGGTCCAGAGTACAAATCCAGACCAAGATTTTGTTTCAACCAACCAGTTGAGTGCTCCGTGACCGTGACTTCTTATATTCAACTGGTCGTTAAATTTTGAGAAGGTGGATATTCAGATTTTTGTAACATGATTTTTTATACCCAAACAATATTTTCCTTTACTATCATGACCGGGCCTTTTCACATTCAGCAGCAGTGAAAAGTTTGTGCACACCTACCCATAGAAATGTTTATGTGTACTGTACTTTACATTGTATAATAATCATAAAGACTTCAAAAGCATGACACTACATACATGAAATTATACACTGACTTAAAAGGTACTGAGAAGAATTACTTTGTTGGGGGTCAAAACCCTTGGTTGGCAGAGTGATACCACATGGCCCCTTGAGCAAGGCCCTTACCTTGCTCCAGGCTGACCCTACAGTCTCCCCTATACCAGTTCCATGAGGTGGCCTCCTATGATGCTTTTCCAGCTGTCCTGAAGGAGGTAGTACATATGCTGATCACTCACTGGCCACTTTTCCTTCACTCTCTGGTCAAACTCCTCCAAAACCATCTCTGCTGGGTTTAAGTCATGTGGTCAGGTCATACGATGTGACACTCTATCGCTCTCCTTTGTAGGCGGCTTGGTATGTCCAGACTTTTCATTGGTCCTGCATATTTCTTTATTAGACTCTTTTGTCCAAAGTGATGTACAAGTGTGGAAAGCATAGGATCAGAGAGCACCCAACACCCCTGCAGCGACTGGGGTCGTGGGCCCCACAGAGATGTGATTAATGATCAAATTCAAACCCACGACTTTCTTGACACAGAAGCCAAACCAATTAAGCTATACCCAGCCAGATCTTTTGATAAACTAACTGGCATTTTAGTATGCTAAC
>JAODLD010000101.1:24097351-24158913 GCA_026781065.1 Mormyrops boulengeri | reverse complement strand
TCGCTGATTTTTGCGGATGACGTGGTCCTGTTGGCTTCCAGCAAGCTCTGGGGAGGTTCGCAGCCGAGTGTGAAGTGAGGTTTCTCTGCAGGGTGTCTGGGCTCTCCCTTAGAGATAAGGTGAGAAATTCGGATATCCGGGATAATCTTAGAGTAGAACCGCTGCTCCTCCACGTCAAAGGGAGCCGGTTGAGGTGGTTTGTTTGTTTGGACACCTGGCGCGGATGCCTCCTGGGCAGGTACCTGGAGAGGTTTTCCAGAGGTCTGAGTATCTCTCCTGAAGTTGCTACCCCTGCGACCCGGATTCCGGACAAGTGGGTCGTGATGGATGGATGGATGGATGATCATCCTGTTGGGCCCAGCTTGCTCGTTGTGAAGTTTGTCCTCCTATGACCAGCAATTCAGGGAAAGAAGGGTGCAAGTATGCAATAAAATATACTATTAGATATTACTCACTGAATATCATTATAGGACAGAAAAATAGAGCAACTAGCAAACAGCAGTGCTGAACTCTAGAACTTGCTAGCCTGCTAGTGGCATTCTAGTTAATGTGAACAGGCATGTTCAGGTAGTGGCCTCTTGCGGTTTGTCACATATGGAAGCCTTCATTAGCGATAAATCAGGCTAGCTACTTTTATTCATGAGGATAAAATTAATTTTTAGCAGTTAAAAGTAGGCTGACTGGTGAACTTGATCTTGCATATTATATGCAAGGTTCCATTTCTTTTTTTTTTTTAAATGTGTATCTAAAGAACAGTTTCTTCTTCTAGTTTGTGCATTTGACACCCTACAGTAAGACAAAATTCACATATTATGATAATTAACTGAAGAAATCATTGGTGAGCCTCCTTGCTTGCACACGCAAACACTGGCCCCCCTGTCCGCCAATTCTGTAGGAAACACTATGTATAAATTCAGGGTGTAATGGTTCTAAAATAATATCTAAACCGCAATACAAATGTTCACAATCTCGGTTCCTTCTTCTAGAACCACAATATGCCCCCAACCCCAACACACACCCTACTGAGGTCTCATTATGTTACTAATGTTACAAAAGTCATTTTTCAATTCCCAATTAACACGTAAACCACAAAATTATTATTCTATTTAAAGTTATGGCAAGCTGTATATTTTCTAAATATTACACATACTCTAGCTGTAATGGCACACGTATTTGTCGTGCACTGTTACCATGTTACATGTATTTTGTATTTTCAAATGACAAATTATTTGTATTCTAAAGAAATACAATTTCTCACACCTGTATTTTGTACGTCATTTTGTTACATTTGATGAGCAAGTATTTGTAATTTGTAACAAGATACAATTTGATGTATTGTGCCCATCTCTCAGGCACACCTGGATGGTTTGTATAACATGCTACTTTGCATGCATCTCACCCTTCTCCAGTAATTCTTTGTGGCACTTCATGCCGCTTGGCATCAGATATTTCCTGTCCGTAGGCAGCAGTGTGTATGCATGCTAGTCTGGTTTAGTTATCAGGAACACTATGGGTTTAGCAAATACGACTACCTACATAGTCTAATAATAAAAAAAAGTTTTATGCCTCAAAAAATACACAATCACACGTTTCGTTACTCCGCCTGTGTTCATCCTTTGTAGGTAAAGTGTTGGCTTGCAAATTACTGAACTACAGAGTTGGCAATTTCGGAAAGTAAAAATTCCGACCAGGATTTTGTTTCAACCAACCACTTGAGTACTATTTGACTCTGACTCTTTACCCTCAGCTGGTTGGTTGAAACAAAATCCTGGTCTGGATTTTTACTTTCTGGATGTGAAATTGCCACCTCTGCTGAACCTGACCTGCTCCTTCAGCTGCAAATAAAATGAAAGAAATTCTGGAGAAGTTCAACGAGGTTATGGCGTGAATGAAACTGCTTGTCAGTTAAATGTAGAGGGATTCTTCAACATGCTTTGCAGACCAGTAGAACAGCTAATTAATGGCCATGGGGAGAAGCTGACAGAAAAGGAGAATTGAAAGAACCAATGCAGAGAAACAAGGAAAGTGAAGAAGATATTTTACAACTGGCAATGTAAGAGTGAGTATTAAAAAGTTTTGGAAAACTACTTTGGAACTTGTTATTCAGATCAGTGCAGACTATTAGAATGAGTAGCAGACACTACTCATACTTCCCTACAGAGGGCGCATGTTAGTTTTCTCTTTCGCTGTACAAAAAAATTGAGTAAAATGAGAATGTGGGGTATGTTGTCTTGAAAGAAAGCTAACTTGGTTTTAGATTCTCTCACTGTACTGCCTCTGGTAGGAATTGACTCAGGTGCATTAAGGGCGTCAGGCTTGGTACTGTAACTGTGGGTTGTTGTTAGCCTACATGCTCTTCTTTGTTTATATATTTAGCTTTTCCAGTGAATACAAGCAGATGCTCCACAACCAAAATGACTTCATAAAACACAGAGAGGAATATGGAAAATTGCCTTGCAACAGACTGCGAACATGCACGTGTCACTGGGATTTGGTGACATCGATCCAAAGTATGTAGCCCACACAAAATTCTTGCTGTATGCGGTTTTGGTGTCCCAGTGGTTTGTTGAGAACCTGCTGGCATGAAATGTTTTAATGTTTTGCTTGATAAATGTATACCGAATATTCCCTATATATGAGCAGGGATATAATGGAATGTGAATTAGTGGTGTTGTGTGTGTTTCGATAAATGCAGTAAATGCCTCATTATATGTTAACTCCGGGGTCTCCAACTCTGCTCCTGGAAAGCTGCTATCCAGTAAGTTTTCTATCCTACCTGGCTTCTGATGAGCCACACTTGCTCTCAGGTAAATATCAGGAACACGTGTGGCTCAACAGTCGCCAAGTAGAGTAGAAAACCTCCTGGATAGTAGCTCTTCAGGAGTGGAGACCACTGCTTTAGCTTCTTTTGTTCGTAGCCACTAGTGGGATATATACTATCTGCTGGAAATACCAAGAATTGACTGTGTGTTTGTATATCCTTGTACTCAGTATTTTGGAGTGTATCATTCCTCCTAGCCTTGAAAAGGCTTTGCATATACCTAAAAGGGGAGTGAAAATATGAGCAGGTTTTTTCTATGCATTTATGGCTTATTTAGTGGAAATCACAAACGCTCTCCTGGATTCAGGTCCAGAGGCCAATATTGCAATTTAGACTTCTGTGCTCAGCCAGCCATTTCCAGGGTGATATCATTGTGTTTCTGAGATCATTGTCTTGCTGGGAGGTCCATTTTCAGGCATATATCAGCTTCTTGGCAACGAGAATGGGGCTTATGTCCAAAATATCATGGTACTTTTTGGAGTTCATCATTTAATCTATCCTAACAAGGGCCCCAGGATGCAACCTAACAGTACGACCCACAGCCGTATTTCTCAGTAGGCGTGTGGCTCTTTTTAGCATACGTTTCATCCTTCAGGCACCAAATAACATGCTCATGCCAGAATTGCCTGTAACACATGGTTCCAATTGTACATGCAGTGTAATTAGGTGAATCCAAGTCACTTATATATATATATTTTTTTTTTGCTGAATGCCCTCAAAAAAGGCCTTCTTCCAAACAATGACTGCTGCCTTCATTGAGCCCATGTGGGTTTAGATATATCCAGCTGTCCTCACCGAATATTCGGTTTCTCCTTGAACCCTCTGCCTGGGTGCGTGTGCGTGAGAGATGATCTCCTGATCTGTAAACGTCAAGAAACTTCATCTTCAGAGTTCTCTGCCTTTCACTGTGCGGATGCCTGAATTTGGGTATGACCTCCTTTTTTATATCCCCAGGAAGTAGGAAATCGGAAGAGACTGTCACACGGTTCCCCAACCTTGCTCTGAACTTAGCAAACATATTGACTTACTTGAGCTGTATTTTGGAACTATATTTTATTTCAAAATCCTTCATGTTCTAAATTATTGTGAATCAGTTCAACAAAAATATACTGACGTTTGGTTATTGACTAAACGTAAAGACATAAGGAATTTTTCTTTGAGATTGCCTCAGGTAGGGATGGCAATATTTGGCAGAAAAGCAATATTTTTATTGGTAATTTTTTCCTTTTCAAGACTGGATGGAGTTGAAGAGGGATGCGACATAACACTAAATAATGAAAGGGGAAACACAAGTAACACCCATAATTAAAAAAAACATGTTCTAGAATCCCAGAGGGGTAGTTCTGATTCTGGAAATTCAAACACAAAACTAATCCCTAAAGCATGAGCCTGATAAACAGGCCAAACACATACATATGCAAGCATACAGTAATGCAAATGAGCATAATACAGCTAGCTAATGCCAGCTAGTCCTCAGTAACAAATTGTGTTGCGGAATCCCAAAGCGGGCCGCCCACATTTAGTGTGGGTCTAGTGCGGGGAAGTTGTGTCCTGCCTGGGGGGAATACAAGGTAGATGTGAATTTTGTTTGGTCTTCCAGTGTTGAGAGGCAAGTGTGGGCGACCAAAATGGTCTCTTAACTGTGCAATCTAGAATTTGCTCTGAAACAGCCTGCTTTTGAAAAACTATAAGATAAAACACATGTAAGGTTATACTCATATATGGGTGCTTTTGTAATCAAGATGTATGAATATTTCTGATATCATTATAAACCAGCAAGTTATCTAATATTGGGAAATGCGGCAGTATTATAAATGATCTATTTGGGGTCATATAGCTCAGGTTAGAAAAGAAAAAATTTTAATCTCCTTATACTTCCGAAATTCTGGGGAGGTGGTATAAATATTAATTTGATGGATGTGTTGGGGGATTTCAGCGTTGTTCCACAATTCCAGCAGAATTTCCTGCGTTTTATTTCACATGTATTACACATTATATTTAGTATCGCAATTAGTATTTCGGCATTTTTTTCACTGCTAGTATAAATAAACATTTAAACAGAGATTTTATTACTTTAAAATTGCCAGGTAATCTGTCTGTGAGGGAGGGGCCGGTGCCACTGCAGGCTGGGAGAGTTCGGGGGCTGCTCTGGGCTATTTCCCTCCCACCTGTTTTTCTGGCTCCCCAGTCAGCCTGCTTCCAAGGGGAGCGGACCACTTCCTAGTTTCCATGCAGTGTGCAGTTTTCTTTTCCTTCCCTACAACATCTTTTCGGTTTGTTTTTCCCATTTTTATTGTGTAGTTCACCTCCTGCTGCTCCTCTTCTCAGCCTGAAAAGGGGAAGCATATAATGAAGTTGAGGCCTGTGTTTACACATTCCCTGTGTCACCTGGTTCTGTGCTCAAGCTGGGCTATAGCATCCCCGCCGTAACCCGCTTACTGTTGCTGCTGCTCTTTGTGCATTGGGTTATTTGTCTCATACATATTTATTCTAACAGGTTCTTTGAGTTTCTCATATAGGGGGTCGTTAATGGCTAAGCATTAAGAATACACAGATGTTGCTTGTGTTTTTCTAAACACCTGGGTAAGAATATTTTCTTAATTACCCCTAGGGATTAACAGTCTGCCTGTCTGCCTGCCAATCATCCATCTGACCATCCACCCATCTATCCATCCATCGTATTTCTGGTTAGGGTCATGGGGGGGAGGGGGGGCTGGAGTGTACAATAAGAAGCACAGGCCACGAGACTGGGCCACACCCTGGATGAGATGCCGTTTCTGCTTTCGCCATTTCATAGCTGCGTTAGAAATAAATATGTTCAATTTAATTCCTAAGCAGTGTGGGCTTTTAACAATTAAATCATGAAGGATGCGTTGCCACGAGAAGCCATTACAGTTGACTCTTGTTAACCTCTGAGGCAGCCATTTTTAAACGTAATGAATGGGTATGTAAAAAAGTCGCTCAAGACTTAACAGAGGCCTACAAAGCAATTCATGCCGTAATGATTTGTACTTGTTCAGTCTGATCTGCTCACAAGGGAAATTGTATACACAGATTAATAGAGATACTGGATCTTGATTGAGCTTGGGCTTTAATCGGAGAGCCTCCCAACAGACTTCCATGCGGCAGGATCGCCATTTTGCAGACCTGGCTAAAAGAAACCAACATAGCCATTTGCTGATGTGTCAGCATCAAGGCTAAAGCCGTAACGATGGTTTTACAGATTCTCTCTCCAACATTACTAGAGATCCTGGTCACTAAGGCATATACCTTCAATCAAGATGGAAATTTAAAGAAAAAAGTGAAAAAAACATATAAATAAATAACCAAACAAACAAATGTCCAGCTCATTACATCCAACAGCTGTTTCCCCTTTATCCTGCTGTGTTATTGAGACCCAGCGAGGGACAGATGCAGAGAAAAAGAGAGACTAGAGAGTGAGAATTCAGAGACGTGAGTTTTCCAAATACTGCATGCTGCTGCCCATAGTGAAATATAGTGGTGAAAGGGAAGACCGACATATCAACATCATGCATGTTTTTCCAGGGAACATTAGACAGCTTCCTGTTTGCTCCATTTAGATAACTAGGAATTTCCCAGAAAGGACACGGGTTATTTTGTAAGTGTGCAATATGAATCCTTACCCACTGCGATTTGAGTCTGTTCAGCTCTTTAAGCACTACAGAACCTGTCGCTTAACACATGGTGCATCATTATACTGCGGCTACGCTCCAGAGAAACCCTCGGATAACGTCGCGTTGGGCGTTTGTGGGGACCGTCATAGTTAGCCTGTGTCACCTGCAGGGTCGACTCGCTGAGCCTTCGTTTTACGGTGTCTCTGAGGAGCTCGAGCGAAACGACACTCCCGTTTTGCATCACGCGCGTCGCTCTGCGCCTGCTTTCCAACTGGACTACCCACACCACTTCAGACTTTATCACCTCCAAAACGAATAGCTAGGTGCATGTTTTGGGTGAGAATCCCCATTCATTTTAACAATGTGGTGCATGTGACCGAACAACATTCCCATTGATGCTTTGTCTACCTTATTCCGTAATAAAACAATGGTTGCTACTAAAGCAATTGCATTAATTAAAAGTTCTACGTTAATGAAAAGTAATCTATGTAATGATGACCATAAGCAAACTCTGAACGCTCTAAATGCGAATAAGGATCAGCCTTAAACTCTTGGTGAAGGAAACTTCCCATCATGTAGCTGTCTCTCTGGCGCTGATTTCGCTAATGCATTACGAACAAAAACTGGGTAAATAATCAAAGACGACTGGTACTTCTCTTGTCCGAGTTGCACCTGGAAGGGTTATTTATTTGTTTCTTGGCTCTGTAGGCTGGAAATCACCTTGGAACCGTTCTGTGGGTGGCTGCTTGTTGTAGCGCTGCGTCAGCACCTGTGCCAGGGGAAGCTGCAGGAGCTTCTGGGGGTATTTCTGGTGGGCGTAGCTTGCGTGGAGGCGGGAGCGGATGGGCCGTTCTGAGAGGGCTCTAGACAGATGGGTTTCTGAACAGGAAGCTGCTGGGGCGTCGGTGCCAATTGCGCTGGGCGGAGCGTGGAGCCAAAGTGACTTCGCTTCACCCTTTCTCCAGACAGTAACTCCTCTTCTGGCTGGAACACGTTGGCTGTAGTATGTCTGAAGTCTTAACGGTGCTGTTCCGCATGAAATTTAGAGATAAAATTGACACAGTGAGTTCCACTCATGTATGAAAATGGGCAACAGCATGCAGTGTACATTCGGCATGTCAGTTCCCGGTATATTTATCTACTTTTTTGTGCCTGCTGGGACAAGTTACGCTGAACCTTTAAAAAGAAGTTAGCTGGGCATGTCAGATACGTATAAAGTGTTGTAGTGAAACGTCCCTCAAACATAACTGCAGGTAATTCCTTCCGCTCAGTTGTTTCTGTAAATAATTTGGCTGCTAATATGGATGCTAACAGGTAAGATGATTTGAACATATGTGCTGGCCTCCAGTCAGAATCCCCCCTCAAGGCACAGGAAGCTCTTTGGCATTCCAGAGGGAAGACACCCGCTTCCTGCTTACATGCAGAAAACAAAACAATATAGTTTTATCCAGCTAATCTGAGTTTAGGCAATGTCAGATTCATAAATTCTACAGTACCTGTTCCCTCTTTATGTTTTCTTTGTCGGCTTGCATTTACACTGAAATTAAAAATTAGAGAGGATTGGAAGGACTCACAAACTGCTAATTGATTAATGTCTTCACGGCCTTGTTAGCAGCACAGTATTTCCATTTTCTCAGTGGTGTTTTTGCATAGATATATAAAAAAAACACTTTAACAAAGAATTTGCAAATGCAAGCGGTTTCCTTTCGAATTCTTTTCAAGCTTCCCTCAGTCATATTTTAGACTTTGATTCAGTGAAAGCCTGAAACACAAAAGCGGCGTCCCTCAATAGCTGGAAGTGCAGCCTATCAAAAGTATTAGCTAATTTGCCAAGAAAGCTCTTTGCAGCTGGAAAAAATGAAACGCCTACTTAACCACATTTGTTGCACTGAAACGGTTTTAATTTCCGATGTCCTCTGTTTGAGTAAACCTATAAATGTGTCTCTCAGTCCAAATGATATACCACTCTGTCTCAAAGTACCAGAATAAGGAGAAGTAGGTTAAACAATAAAATTTATGTTTTATAGTACAAATATACCTTCTCTGCTTTTTGAAAGCTGGGGTAAAATGAGAGTGGAAAAGCTTGAAATTTCCAATATGAAACGTTTTATTTATTACTTATCTGACACTTGTTGCAAGTCATAAATATTGGTGTATATTAAATCTATTGGCATGACTACAGTGCCACAAACCCTAGCAGAAGAAGTGTGATGTCTTAGCGTTCAGCGGGAATGCAAACATGGCGGCATCACGCCGACCGTATAATGCCCACACAGGGGGAGATTTAAACCAGAAACACCGATCCGCTACACCAAGGAAAACAGCGAAACTTAAAAATGTATTGTTTTTTTTTCTATACCACTTGAACTTGAAGAAAAACTTCAGCATTTTCCCTCCCATTTTGTATCATTCTAGATCTGGGGACCATTAATCCCAAATCTTATTTAAACTGAAAAAAGGATTTTATACCTTAAAAAATTGCACCACTGATAAATCTCTTTACGCATTTTTGCCTTGGGTAAAAGAGGCTATATGACAGTAGCACTGGCTATCAGGGGGGTTCATGGAATCGGTTGGAGGGGGAAATGAGGTTAGTGGTGCAATCTAAGGTTAAATATTAGGAAAGGGCCCCCATTCCTTGACTTCTATCATCATTGTTTCACTTCATAATGGACATATTGCCGGGGGGTGCCTGGCTGGCCACAGACAGAGGAACACAGGAGCAGCCAGGAGAAGGAGTGAGGAGTTTTAGCCACATGCTGGGATAAGTTCACTTTACAGTCCATCATAGGTCAGGTGAAGGTGGTGATGACGCGGGACTGTAAGTGCTGGGGATGACTGCATCCGCAGGGCAGAAGGTAGTATAGTCCAGCCGAGGCTGCGTGAAGAGATCAGCCAGATCAGAGACACTGTGCTGTGCAAATGTCTTAGGCAGCCAAAGAAAACAATGTTTAAATGATATTTATGTTGGTGTGAAATGATGATCTTATCCCTGTCAAAGTGTGTCAGCTTAACCATCTCAAAACCTCTGCTAAAATCACCCCAGCATTTGCAGGAACCATGCAATACATCATTGACCATTTTAACGAATTAAATGAATTAATTAAGTGATCTGGTGGTAAAAATTTTATAAACATATGGAATGGCTGAGGTGCCGCTGAAGAGAGATTTGGGAACTGAAGCAGTGTTCATCTAGCCATCCAACTAGATAACAGTAACTTATTGGAGAACAGAAGAAATTCTTTTTAGTTTTTATTGTGTTACTCTTAATTTGCATATGTTCTAATGCTAAATTGTGTGCTTTGTTCTGAGCCTAAGTGCACTTACTACTCAGATAAAAAACATTTCTTTTGATTGCCTAAGACTTTTGCACAGCACTGCATCTGTACAAGTCTGCACCTGGGGAGTCCTCCTCGTCTGTGCTGGGCCCCTCCCTCTGCTGAAGGCGCTCTCCCTGTGCTGGGCCCCTCCCTCTGCTGAAGGAACTCTCCCTGTGCTGGGCCCCTCCCTGTGCTGAAGGCGCTCTCCCTGTGCTGGGCCCCTCTGCTGAAAGCGCTTTCCCTGTGCTGGGCCCCTCCCTGTGCTGAAAGCGCTCTCCCTGTGCTGGGCCCCTCCCTGTGCTGAAAGCGCTCTCCCTGTGCTGGGCCCCTCCCTGTGCTGAAGGCACTCTCCCTGTGCTGGGCCCCTCCCTTTACTCATGGCGCCCTCCCTGTGCTGAAGGTGCTCTCCCTGTGCTGAAGGCACTCTCCCTGTGCTGAAGGCGCTCTCCCTGTGCTGGGCCCCTCCCTGTGCTGAAGGCGCTCTTCCTGTGCTGGGTCTCAGGCGCTGTCCTGGTTGCTGAAACCTCCTTTGGCGCCTCTCAGTGAAAAAACAATGTGGAAACTGTGGGTGGCGCTGGCAAGCAGGGCAAAGATCACCATCTATTCTCTTACAGTGTGCTTGTGCCTATACACTCCTTGTAAACCAATAAACCATGTTGTTTATTCCGGACTTGGCAATACATATGTAAAGTACATTGTAAATAGAAGTTGATTCATTTCTAAAGAAGCTTTTGTATGAATTCTGAGTTATAATTATACTGATTATTTACATTACTATGGATATCTCACATTCAAGCAATGTTTTCGTATATGACTTCCTGTAATTTTTCATTCAGTTAGCTTTCTTTATATAAACTTCTAGTACTTAGAATTTTGAGTGTTCTTGCTGAAATAAACATTTTTCTTGTGTAGGCCTATACCATTTAATCCCATTGATATTTTTAGTATATGAGGTGTAACTAGTTAATATTAGTATTAACAAGTGGAATCGTGTTTTACTAGCTAAGCAGGTTAAAGCTTCAAATAATCCTGGATGATTTAATTTTTTTAATATCAAGGTGAGGTATGGGCTAAGCCCATCTTTCACATCATATTTATCCCGTGGGCAAATATCAGAAACCTATTTGACTGGATATGTGTGAACATCTCTTTGCACAACACACCAAAACGCGATATTCAATTCAGCCATATTCTTTGCCTCACCACGAATCAGGCTCCAGTTTACATTGAAAAATCCAAGAATTTCATATTCTTGGTTCTGTCACTGGGTGATAGGCTGGGTGATAGGCTGTTGCTAGGAAGGGGAGGGGATACTGAGTTGGGAGATCTGGGCATCCATGTGGGGAAGTCCCTCTGGAAGAAGCTCAGAGGCCCCCACCACCTGCACTCACTGGGGGTTTGCAGGGCTGTGGAAGAAACACAGGCGGGGGGTTGGGGGGGCTCTCATAATATGGGCATGAGAGAGGAGACAATGTGAAGGGGAAGAGTGAAGAAGAAAAATAATGATGGGGAAGAGCACCAGCATGGGGGGGGGGAGATAGGGCTTGGACTCAGCTTAGCGGGATTCCCAGTGTCAGGGTGGACAGTCACGTGATAACACCAGAGCCATTCCCGTCCAAAAACAGCAGAAGCCGCCTTTAGCCGCTGACTCAAAGCCGCTGGCTCAAAGCCGCCATGCCCTTAGACATAACAATAAACTTCTGCAGTATCATTGGATCTCATCATGATAGATCCAGGCATCAAAGGAGAAGGTCATGAGCTGTGGGCTAGAACTTTCAGACAGAAGCTCTTTCTGCGAAATATCTGAGTCTCCCACTGCTGCTGAAATATGAATACTGTCTTCTGTAGCTCTTCTGGGCTTCCTGTGAGGCATCGAGCTCTTTGTGCTGTTTATTTTCCATCCTCTCCCTGGTTCCAGAATCCAAAATGACTAAATGCCTGCTGTCCACAACAATAGAGAAATGCATAATATTACCTTGTATGCTAAAGGAAATTGTGATTTGGCTGCAAATATGGATTTCAGAACCCTAAATACTACTTTGATAGACTGATACTGTGATTTGAATTATTGAGGAAACCTCATCAACTCAGAACAGCAAAGGAAGTGCATCTCTCCTCTCTGTGCAGGTAGAAGGCACAGCTTGCTTAACCTACGATTTTCAGGCCTCATGTATGCAATTCAAGCATGCCTTTCCAAACAGCACTTTTGACATGCGACACAACATTTCAATATCCACCTATCATCAAAACAATCAGTGGCACAGCAAAACGTGGCGTGCGAAGGCACTATTCCTAACTTCTGAAAGTACACTAGTGGCCAAAATGGTAGAAACACTTCCAGTTTTTAGAGATTGCAGAACCTTATTCAACTGTTGCTCCGGTTAATTATTTAATCGTCCGGAGTGTGATATTTGTAACATTCTTCGATTGTTCATAAACATTACCACCAATATTCCTGTAGGAATTTTTAAGGCGTAATGCCAAAAATGTTAGGTGTTTCCTCAACTTTGGGCACTAGTAAATCTGTAGGAGCACCAGCTCTGAATGTTCATGCAGGGCTTTGGGGAGGGTCTGCAATGCGGCTCACTTACAGAGCTTAAGTAGACTATAAATTAAAAAGAGCGTCTTTAAAAGCATCACGACCGGTGCCGTAATTGACCACTTCAACATAATGACCGCCAGAAGGTTTGGTTTTATGTTTCTGTCTGTAACCCACAAATAAGGTATGACGAGAAATATACCAGTCTCAGTAATAGTGATCATAAATTGTAGGCCATATCCTTCTTGGAACTGTGTTTATAGATGATTATTATGTGTGTTTGGTAGATTTGTTGCTGAAAGAGTCATCGCACTTGGCCATCGGACTTGCTGTGCAATCAGCACATTCTCTGTAGATCTTTGTTATTTGTAAGTGGTGATTGTTTATGTTCTTTCTTTATGTGTCACACAGCTGAAGATTTCCTTTTTTCATCTTTCAAAATTGTTCATTTTAAAGTAGATATTTTGGATCACTAAACATTTTTAAAAACTTTGAATAATTATAGTAATATTTTTCATTCAATGGTTAGGAATTTAAGGGCAGAAATTGTATTAAAAAGGAATAAAAGGAAATAATACTTTCTGCAGGATCCTGCCACTGGGCACAAAGGCAAGAATCTAATTAGACCAGAGCTAATAGAGCAGACGTCTTGTTGAAGGTACTGTGCTCCCTTTAAGCACACCCATTGGTACTTTGGCCAGATGACATGACTGGAAGAGCATTCCGGAAAGTGGCCTGCAGCCAGTCAGCTCTAATTGCTAACAGCTACAGCCCCTGGCCTAGCAGTCTCCTTCTTTCACCTGCCACGACTGAGCTTGCCCTTGGTCACCTAGGTAAACCTATTTCTTTCGGCAGCCGACGGTGGCTTATAGCCAGTGCCTCTTCCCATGCTTTAGATAATGGTTGTAAATGACGTTCATCGGTGCTTTGGTGTGGTGACCATGCTGCCTCATAAACCTGACATTTCCATGTAAATTTTCCGGTTTTGACAATTGAAAACCAAAAAAATATGCAAATTTAAGGACATTTCATTTCTATTTTCATATCCCAGGCAATTAAAGTTATTCTAAAGAACACTATTGGCTTATTTGTTTCTCTCACAACTCTTAACTTTTTCTTTATCGCGAAGATAGTGCCATTTGGCTCTTCTTGATATCAAGTAGTCTAACTTTGTATCAATTAACTAGAACATTCCAGCAGGTACTCAGTAACACTATTATGTATATTTTGAAGTTTTTTTTTACTGATTATAACTTAAAAAACTAACTAAAGCTGAACTAATCACATACAAGTCACATTTAGTGTGCGTTCAATGTAATGTATTTCACCGAAAGTGGAGAGCTAAGTAATATGTAAATGCATTATTGAAGTATGGAGCCAGGTACCTTGACACAGGCAGAAGGTCACATACTGCTCTATGTACAGTCTCATGGTCATGCTTTCCGTTTGTCAGTCCTTTCCTCTACAGCTGCTGTGCCTCCAGGTACTCAGATCTAACAGGACTGGGGTTACTGCAAAGGTATGTAGGTGAGATGCTTAGCAGGAGATACAATGGGTATTACTGAGGATAAGGTTTTAGGAGTAAACAAGGTCAGGTGATCAGCAAACATGAACCAGGATGCCAGTTTACTATATTTCCTTAATTTACACAAGTTGGATTCTTTGGTGAAACTTCCTATGAATGACATGTCTATGAAGACATTCATAGCACATTATAATGGCATACATAATGCATTGAAACATGGCCATGAATATGTATAAAAAGGCATTACCCATTACAGCCATATTTATTATCCATTATGAATGATTTATGAAGCTCTCATCTATAATGCACTATAGACACCTTCATAAGGCAGTACAAAGCATCCTTAATTCTTACACCAACCATTATAATGCATTATGAAAGTATCTGTACAAAAAAAGTATCTGAGCTTATGAAGTATTATACTCAACACTATAACGCCTTAAGACTGTCAACAGAAGACACTGCAATGCTTCATTAATTCTAATACCAACCATTATAATGCATTATGAAGGTATCTGTAATGCATTATAGATGATAGTGTTACCGATTTTTTTTGTCTGGCAAGGATGACAGTCATCACATCTCTGTCTTGCAATGGATTGTTTTGAAGACAGTTAAATGAAGTTCCTGATTTGTCACTGTAATATTTATATAAATAATTTGCAGCATTAACGGAAGTAATATTTGCATGCACTGCATGACTTCCACAACACATTCACCTCCATGAATCCCTGTGCAACACAACAGAAAAGGTGAAAGGTGCAAATAGATTTCTGCTTGAAGTAGCACATTTAAAATTTGCTCTTAAACAGCACATAATACCATAAGGATATTTAGCTACTGTATACATTATTTTCATATTTTGAAGTATAGAATTTAAAGCCAACAACTTTATTTCATAAAATACAGGGCAAACAAGCCATCTGATGACTGTTTGCACAATTGTTCATCATTCATTCATTTGTTAAGTGTTTTGGTAGCTGCAGCGTAAGTGGCCGGTGGGAATGTGGCCAGCAGTTAGAAATCAGAGAATCAGGCTGAATCACAGCTGGATGTGATGAAGCCCTTGATGACCCCCCCCCCCAAACATGCACTGGATTGGTGGGAATAACTCTTAGACCCCCAGCCAGGACTGGATTGGTGGGAATAACTTTTGCATGGCCGGCTCTGGACTGGTCGGTTTAACCGTTACGGCCCCTGCCCTTATTATGACTTGTACAGTGCTATTATCTCCAGTGAATTCAGCCAGTTTGCTTCAACCCCAGCGTGTTTTTCATCATAGATTTAACTTATAGACTGATTATTTTCCTTTCATCTTTTTTTTCTATACAGCAACATATTCAGTATCATTAGCAGTCACTGTTCTTTACTTCTTATGTCTAAATGCATGTTAAGTCCGTCATGGCAGACATTTTGGCAAGGAATTAGTATGAGTTCATCTGAAATTTACAGTTTATAAAGAATTAGCCAAATTTATTTGTTTGACAATACTTCACTTCGATGGATGTCAAAAAAGTCCATCCGTCCATCCATCCATCATCCAAACCGCTTATCCCACTGGGTCACGGGGAGTCCGGAGCCGATCCCGGAAGCTATGGGCATGAGACGGGGAACAACCCAGGATGGGGGGCCAGCCCATCGCAGGGTACACTCACACACCATTCACATGCACACCTACAGGCAATTCAGGAACCCCGATTAGCCTTAGCATGTCTTTGGACTGTGGGGGAAAACCAGAGAAAACCCCACAATGACACGGGGAGAACATACAAACTCCACACACATGGAACCCAGGCGGAGACTCGAATGCTGGTCCTAGAGGTGTGAAGCAACAGTGCTAACCGCTGCACCACCAAGCCACCTACATTCTGGGAAAATTCATTTTAAAAATCTGGTTAATTAGGAGCAAAAACCAACACAGAAGGAACCAGCACTATGCAGAACCAGTGGCCTGGATTAATGTTCATCCCAGACTAAAATGTATTCATTCAAAAACACCATATTTTAAAATAAGAGAAAACCGCACTGTCTACATTATATGGTATATCACTAAATAAAAATGTAGCTGCAGTTTGTAAGGATCATGGATAGTAGCTCGTGTTCATTCAAAAAGAGTCTCTTTTCAATAGTTTTTATCTGTACTATGGATGATGGAGGACAGTGTTGCCTGTCCACTCAATACCATAGATTTTTGTTGTTCCTTCTACCTTTATTTCATGTTTGATCCATTGGATTTTGATTCTTTTTTCTGTAGATTCTTACCTAGTCATTTATATTGCTGTCAACCTCAACCCCCACCTAGTTACAGCCCCCACAGGTACCAAATGCTGCAGTATATGTGGAAATAACCTCTCCATTCCTGTCCTTCTATGAGAGATGTCCATGCGGCTTTGTATCTAAATTAATAATTTAAATGTATGTCCACAGCCCCTGCATATAGTAAGTTTTGTTCAGTTTTGTTTTGATCACATTATTCAAGTGCTTTAAATGTGAGGAATATATTTACATGTTGGCAGGTCTGTTCAAATATTTTGCTAATTTAGTGATCAGAAAAGTGTTTTGCCATTGTTTTAGTGTACCTACACAAGCAGTATGCATGAATCTGTAATAGCTGTTCAATATGAATGCCATTCTATTCCCCAGCTGTGTACCCATTCCAGGATTAACCTGGAGCATATCCCATGATGCACAGGGTATGAGACCACACACACACACACACACACAGACACAGACACACCCACGAACAATTAAAATGGAATAAGAATAGAAATGACTGCTTTCTATATGTAATATGGACAGTAAGTTATTAGACTGCATACCACACCAGCTTAAAATTAAATATTACTGCAATGTAGTTTATAACTCCATTAATAGGATTATTAATAGAATTATTAATGGGATTATTAATAGTGCCATGATGTTGACTGTTGCTTCTTCATGCTTCACAACTGTTCTAATTATATTCTTAGAAAAGGGTGTCCTAAAATGTTTGATGATGACTAGGATTAATGACGGGGAATGCCAATCATACTCTTGTTAGGAATGACTGGCGGCTCTTCTGAATGTTTTGGAAAGCCTACAATATGTCAGTCATTGGGGGACATTTTCTATGCATCATGGTTGTGTCACGCAGCTCTATATGTAAAAATGATCAAAACTGCTCGGCGTTCGCTGTGGGCGGCTGACAGTAATAAAATTTCAGGCCGTGTACCTGTGTTCAAATGTGGGAAATACTTCTTACATCTGGCTTGGTTCCTATTATTTAGATAAAACACTGTAAGCAAGGTTGCACAAAAAATAAAGCCTTATTGTTTACAAATTTCTTTAAAATTAAACTGTTATCCTACAAAGGGACATTTTCGCTTATTTGTTTGGAGGATACTAGCTATGAGTTTTAATGCATGCATGTAACTAGAGACTAAGGCACAGTGCTGGTCAATCTAAAACCAAGAGTTCAAAAGTAGAACAAAGGAAACGGGCACTTTAATTAATATAATTAAGATGTATGCTGTCATCCATCCTTCCATCCCTCCAGGAAGCAGAGCGCAAGCAGGACGCCCATCCATTGCAGGACACACAGAAAAATCACACCCGGTCTTAAAATTTGATACAGGCTCCATTTGGTACAGATACCAGTAGGGAAGAAATGTGAGCATTTTGGGATGCCGGACAGAATAGCATATTCTGAATAAGTTGAAGCAATTTAATGAGTCTTGCCAGAAATCCAACTATGTTAGCCTAGGTACACATTTGTGAGCTTCCAAATTCACTTGCAGTAATTCCAGTGAACCTTTCCAGTGAGTATTTAGGAGCAAATGCATTGCAGGAGGCCCACAAGAAATATTAGTGCTGTGTATTGCAACCATAATGTTACCAGTACACAATACACACAAAATGTGCTATATTTTGCAGATGTGAAACACCAGAGACATAGACTAGCAAAGGCAGCTTTTCAATGTTCCTCATGAATAACTGCAAGACATTAGGGCATTTTAATAAAAACAATTACACCCACTATATAACCATTGATGTCAAGAATTACACTGAAATTCATCATTATTGCCATTATGATTTGTTTATATTGCTGGGACATGTTTCCTAGTGTTGCAAAGCCATTATTATATAATGTGTTTTTAAAAAGTATTAATGGGCAGGATCTTAATTGCTTGATTTGTCTGTACATTCAATCCCTCTAAACCAGGCATAGATTTCATGCTGAAAATCATCAAGAGGAATATTCATTCGTAAATTGTATAGTCATTTACAGGCATTATTTACATTTCTTTATATGTCAGACTATTTCGTCCAAAGCAATGTGAAGCAGATAATTCGTAAATTATTGTAGATTGCAGTTACGCGTCTTATTCAGACAGGGTCAGCTTGAAAAAACAGTAGATTGTAAAAAGAACACTGGTATATTTATGTGAGGGGAATGATACGTTATGTATGACTGCTATGTTAAGGCACAACAAAACCCTATTCAAATATACTCGCAATATCCACTGAAGATCTACATGCACCGCAAAGATCAGACCAATCTTTGGGGCTGTACTTTGGTCCTCATGGCAACCACGACAGAAACAACAATTTGAACATCTTATGCCCTCATGGCTGTGAAGTCCGCTAAAGTGTCATTTCCATTTTCAGTCCCAGTATGGGTGCTTAAAAGGCATGTAACTCATACGCCTCGGAAAACGTGAGCATTTCTGTAAAAGTGAGATACCGCTTTAAATCTCAGCCAGGACTGTCTTTATTTTACGATTTTGTAGAGCTTGTGCTCCTTTTTTTTTAATTAATTAAGCAATGCCGTCTGTGAAGTTTTTGAGGCATTTGGCTAGGACAACCCAGAGCAAAAGAAGCAGCTGCTTTGTGTATCTGACTGCTTCCCTTTGCCATCCATGCTACCGAATTCCCGCTGCCGGCGTGTTTCCTAACGTGCGAGTTCGTACCCTGCGATGGATTGGCATCCCGACCAGGGAGCCCCCGCTCTGTGCTTCACCGCAGCCGAGCACTGATTATGGATCATGCCCACATGCATGGATAATGTCCACCCCAATTTAACATCGATGGCATGGCTAATGGCGAAACAGTCATCCAGTGCCCGCTGAAAATGTAATACAGTTAAGTATAGTTATTATATTACGAGGTTGTGGCTCTCTTCTCCCATTCTGAAGCGCTCAGCTGATAAAACTGCTGCAGTGAAACGGACCCCTAAGCAACCCAGCACATCTATGCTGACCAACTGGTGCAGGGGTCTGCGTTGGTCTATAACAAAATACCAACATTCAACAGAAATGCCCGTTAAATCAACTTTAAAGGGGAAAAGTACAATGAGGGGGGAAAAGTTTAACAATATTCAGTATTTTAATCATTTTCTTTTCGCTGTGGCACGTTTCGTATCTACTGGAAACTTTTCACCACGCTTGAGACTTATACTTCTGGTACGGTACCCCGTCATCCGAATATCTATATTCTTAAAAAACATGGAGGTTAGTATGAGTAAGCAGGCCTGCATATTTTTGATCGAGGTTTTCTTTGAGTTGACTACTTTCAAGTTCAAGGAATCACAATATAACATCAAAGTTTATTTTTCCATTTTTCTCTATGTATTGAGTTATCGTTCCAAACGAGGATATGGTTTTAATCAATAGAAACTGATTGACCGGTGCGAAATTAAACTTTTTCTGAATCATACCGGCTGTCTCACGACATCAAAATCATCTTGAGAACTAGATCGCACGCAAGTTATTCTGGTCGTACTTTAAGTGACCTGATCTGTTTGTATCGTAATGGTGGGTTAATGTTGTGAATGTGCACTCAAACAAAAAGGTCCACAATTCGAATGATCTGTAAATATATGACATTTAATGCTCGACTCGGTCACACCGGCTGGTTACGATATTTAACGTCAGACTCAACCTAAATCCTAAATAGCGTCGCCTTACAGTAAAGTTCTCTATTTATCACTGCAACAAAAAGACACGTTGGTTAACGATAAAGCGGGCTTGCATCCCCATTACCGAATAAAGCAGCTTGGGGAACACCGATGTATATGGAGTGAACTGGAGTGGGAACAACTGGGCTTTCAACCAGGATTTTCCCTTGAATTAATCACATCCTATTTAATGGATCTTTGAGGTTTGCGCTTGACGCAGTGAGGGGCTGCACCTCTCAGCAATCTCACACTGACTGAAACCCTGGATTTCACATTGATATTTGCAGGTCTCCTTGAACATGTATTAGGGTTTGGAGTGACACAGAGTCTGGAAAGACATGGCAACTCCAATCACTTCAAATTTAAAAAGGTAAGCAATGTAAAATTGCGGTACTGGGTATGTCATACTTGTTCTTCGGATTGCATATGAGCTACAGAAAAGGACAAGGGTAATGCTTTAGTTCACTATTTCATCTAAATGTTTCGGATGTAGAGCAGAATCTGCATGGGGTACATTCATGTGTGGTTCGTTTTAAGTCGAGATCCAGTTTCAGCTGATGTGTCACAGCTATTTAAAATATTTTTATATTGACGAATAAGTTAAACATACAGTACACTTGTGCAAAGCTAACCGGAAGTATGAAAACATTTTCTCCGTTACATGCGGCAAGATTGTATATAACCACGCGCTTATAATAGCTTAATTTAAAATGCAGGAAGAATAGTTTTATACGGTGAACGGGCGTTCCGTGTAACAGTTGAAATTAGCTAACAGTTTGCAATTGAAGTCTCCTAAAAGGAGAAACATTAGTTTTAAAATTGCTTGACGAAAAACAATTTTTGCATTCCTGCGTTACGGCAATACCTCATACACTTACAAAGCTTTTGTTTTCCAGTGAAATAATGCATTTCGCACAGAAATATAGCCGATTGCCTCTGTATAAGTATGCATGGTCTGTCGTTGCAATGTTATCACCATGACTAGCAGACAACTTCATTTGCCGCTAGAGTTCGCCTCCAACCATAAAATGTTTCTCTCCTATCACGTCACGTCTTTTGTATTTCTAGATTAAAGTGTACATCTGAATATAACGTACTGATAGGGGTTTCCCAATGTATCTCAAAATGAGGTCGACTGATGATTGAATTATGTTATATATATACTAATAAACAATTTTCCATTGACAAAATGTATGACTACTATGTAATTTTGAGAAACAAGATTCTAAATATTTCTATTCCTCATAAATCAGCAACTTCTGTAACTGCTTAAATGTAACATCATTCCGACTGATGACTCCTTTGGTAGAGGCATGTTTAGAAATAATCCTTTTAATATTAAGTTTACAATTATTTAAAGATAGGCCTTCATGTATGCATTGGTACGGTGAAGAATGACTGCATGCCATAGAAGTGCATAAATAGAGGTTTTGTCTCAGGAGTAACGAACACGTAGGCAACTTCCCTCCTATACTAATTCTGAGAAAGTGTTCAGACTTCACAGCAGGCAATACAGAGTATAACCTCTGGGAACCAACAATGCGTGTTCATATTTATTTGTTCATAAAGCAGCTCATGTTAAATCCCATAAACAGGTAAATTATGTTACAGGACCGCCTCTTAAATGGTACAGATTATTTAATTTAAAACCAAAGATGAACAGAGCTATGTCGTATTACCATGACATTACAATATTCCTTTATTGTTTCAGCAAAGACGAATTAGTAATGAATGTGTGTGCCCGGTAAATACCACAGTAAATGAATACTGTCTGCTCACTCACAGATTCCCAAGCTTCAAGCTGTGGTGTGTACACACACACACACACACACACACACACACACACACAGCTAGCCTTGTCTCCCCTCTCCCCAAGTATTAAAGGGTCTATATTACAAAATGCAACTTAAGCAATATGTTCAATACAACAATAAGCAGGACTGTTGCCAGTGAAGATATTCCTAATCTACAAAGGAAACATTTCTATACTTACAGTATCTTGAAAAACATGATCATAAGTTGATTCCTTAGTGGTATAATGGAATCTGGTGTGACCCAGTCCTCACAGAATACATAAAGCAAAGAGATTGTTCCATCCTATTGCCAAGAATGTTACAAAGTACAAGGGTTCCAATTATAATTTAAAATATTATATATGCACTACTTAAATACTGTAAATCTGGGGAAATACCCAATGAGATATTTTTTTTCTAATAACTATAACAAATATTGCAATTCTTGTGAGATATTTGCTGTTTTGCTTGTTAAGACCAACGTATTTATGCATCTATATACTATATATGTCTCTGTCAATACGCCTGATGTCGCAAACAATAATTGCTGTTAGAAGCAGAGTGATGGTTGAATAAGAAAGATTGTACACACCTTTATTTAACAACAGGTTTTAGGGCTTCAGTCCATTCATCCATCATCCATCCATCCTCCTGTAACGGTTACAAGATAAGTCAGATTTAAATTTCCAATTTGTTGGAATCCATCCACCCATCTCTTTATTGAATAATTTGGCACTTATGTTGCAATTAACGTGCATTGATGGTGAATTTGCTGAAGCCGAAATTCGAATACGTAACAAGCAGTAAAGAGTTGTTTCAAAGTTTAACAAATAATTCACGTGTATTGCAGAGAAAGATGTGTTAGCTGGTGTCTCATCGAAAAAAAAACGTTCTTCGTATTGGTCAGACTTGTCTGTAATATTACGTTGTAAAATGAGTTTTCTTTTTAATGAATGTCGTGGTTGTTATAATTATTATATGTTATTAAATGGGGGGGAAAGCATTTGGTTTTAAGAGCCCCTTATACATCTTATACGTATGAACATTGATATTCATATTTGTATATTATGATTTTATATATGATAAAGACCGGTGGTAAAATCTGGAGCGGATTTGTTTTCTTCTCTAATTACCAGCGGTTCACAGAGTGAATGAGGTTTGAAAAAAGATATCTTTCTGAGTACGCCGCCCCTAATCAGCTTGGACCCGTCTTACATGTACATTCCGGCTGCGGTCTTCGTCTTTCTTATCTAGATGTGTTGCTCTTGGATTGAGTCAGCTGTTTTGTATGCATGTTGTCTCTGATGCTTCGAGGAGAGCAAGATCGTGCCGTGGGTACTGAAAGACGCTCAACCGCTATACATGAAATACTCAAAGAAGAAATAACCCCCCATCCGGATTCTATGTCACGCCGTTATGGGGAAAGATGGCTCCAAATAAGACACATGTGTGATTTTTGTCACCATGCAGTCCTTGTTAGCCAGACCTTTTAGTGTTCAGATACAACATTAAGTAGTCCATGCTGTTTCTGCATCATTCATCTTCAATGGAACCAAACATTGGTTGAAGTGCGCGCAGGGCAAAAATTAATATTAAATGGTTTCCTTCGCTGAGCAGAATTGCCTATGATTTCTTTAAGAAGTAACATTTCAAAAGATGGGATGCCTCACCGCGACGAAATCGGCTGTCTGGAAAGAAAGGAATCAGAATTATGAATTTAACATGGACTGGCAAGACCGAGCTTAAACCAATCAATAGGCACAAACGGGAGGTTTTACGGAAAGGGGACGGGCGAATGCTGCCAATCAAATTGTGCTTCAAGAGAGTTAAAGATGGAAGGATTTTGTCATCTTCAGGACGCTAGGTTTAGGTGGCTTCCGAATATATTTTCCTAGTATGTTTTTTAAAAAACACGTGGATTTGAGGTGCCACTAGACTTCTTATTTTACTTAGATGCTGCGCACTGGGCTTGTACTCGCGTAGTTTAAAATTAATATAATCTATTAATATGAAGGACTTTTAATTCTACCAAGAAGGTTGTACTTGGATGAAGGTTACATTCTACAAAGAACTCTGACTTATTGTAACTTAAAAACACTAACTACAAAGAAAAGTCATCTATATGACATGCTATATGTGTTTCTGAAAAGGTAAGGTTATTATTATTATTATTATTTCTACTACGACTACCACCCTCAGTGTCATTACTACCGCTACCTTCCTTGACTTAATAACTAGGGGCTTTTGTCAACTCTTTGTTGGGTTAAATGATCCCGTGGCAGTAATTATTAGGAAGATATGAGAAATGAAAGAATCCGGTTATTTCCACTTTAAATTATTTTCGAAAAAGGAGAAAAGATGTTCACCTCTTCTCTTGTATAAATGTTTGGTGACAGAAACATTGCTGTTGTCCGGAGAGCATAAAACGCCAGGCTGACAAAACCTTTATGTCTAGGGAGCCTATAGTAAAACGTATACTGTCATTCCTTACTACGCAAAAACTTAGTAAGGGCGGGTGAAGTGTCGTATTAGAGAGAATACTTTGCTTTCCTGAGCATGTTAAAGATGAAGAAATAAAATAGTTAGTAAAATAATTTATGTAATATTCACTATTAAAGGATTCTATGCTATTTGATTTTGAAGAAAAAGACAAGCATTTGGAAAAGTAACCAGATTAGAAACTTTTACGGGTATTTTGTGGTATTGTGTAACTTGTGGCTCACCAGTCAGAGGTACTACTTAATTTCTTCGCTAAAATACCATTTGATTCAATAGTATTTGATTCTCAGCAAAATTTCCTTTACGGTGTTAAAAAAAAATAAAACTACGAAAACAATGCATTTAAGTATTAGACTGAAAGCACCTGAACTGGTACCCGTAATTGAAAATTGCAAATGACTTGTTTTTTTTTTCTGACTAGCAATAACATTTCTGCTGGGAGACTTTATTTGAGTATTATATAACATAAAATCTGAAGGCTGAAAGATTTCCAAAAGGCTCGCACAGTGCAACAATTGTCATTAACTGTGATGTGTATGCGTATTTTAACGAAACCCGTGGGCAGTCTGGCTAATGACGACCAAGCACACACACACGCACACACACACACACACGTACATAGGCTTACATAGATCTGTTTGTAGATCCATCTGTTTGTTATTTACCTGTGTATGTATGTTAGAAGTCCAAAACATACCTTACGTGCCCTACCAATAACGGAGGGTAACCGCTCTCAGAGCACTCATTAGTCTTTATGTATATGGTATGCCAAATAGGCAATTAAAGTAACGCCAATGGTTCATGCAATAGACCGGCAATAGCTCCCGGGGGTGCACCTTGCCGGGGGCTACACCTTGCTGGGAAGGCGGCACCGGTGGGAGTTGCCCGGCATTCCGAGCAGTACCAGGAAAATACCACAGCAATAATAAACTTTAACTGCAATTATACACCTGTAACCCATACCACCATAATATACATTTATAAATCATTACCTAACATAGAGATCGCAGTTAAAATGCATTTATAAACAAATCCATGAGAAGCTCAGGGAGTGAGTCATATATATGAATGCAAATTAGCATTATGTGTCAGCTATAAAACAGGTATGACAATCAGCATGTTTATATTTAAGTGACAGGGTTCCAAAGAGGCTAAATGATCCAAATGCAGGTGCACCAGTCACAAAAAACTGTAAAATTATTTTATGTGTCAAGGGGAACGATGTCAAAAGTCATAAAGCAAACATGGTCATGGTGAAGAGGACCTCGGCTGGGTGACAGGGATAGCCACATACTGTACTTGATGCCAAATGGCACAAAAGTATGGCTTCAAAAGTTAACACAGGACTCTGAGTCTCTGTGACCCAACTCCAAAAGGTGGAATTCATGGCAGGACTACCTTTCAGAAATTGCTTGCATCCAAGGCCAATGTAGAAAGACTCATAACCTGGTGTTAGCAGCTCAAGACTTGCACCCATGAGCAGTGGAAGAAGGTTAAAGGGTCTGAGAAGCCGTCTTTTACTCTTTCTCCTACATTTGGAGAAAGCCACAGGATGCCTTTGACCAATGAGTGTTTTGGTATGGGCAGCCCCTTCCTGGGACTCATTAGGTACCATTATTTCTCTACATCATGATATAATGTCTGAGGAATATTAGGCCATTATTTTAGGACCAGATACAACCTGTGATACAAACACTATTCCCTAATGATCTTCCCTTATTTCAAGGTGCTAAGACCTCCCCCCCTCCACACACACACACACACTGCTATGCAAATTAAAGAGTAGTTTCATTCTCACCAGGTTGCAGTCACTTTCCATGACCTTCCCAATCAACATATCTAAACATCTTTGAAACTTTATGCAAAGTTCTAGAGCACAGACTGCAGTATAGACTTCAACCATCTTTACCTCCCAAATACTGGAATTATGACTAGGCGATATGGCAAAAAATATAATCACAATTTTTTTTCCATATTGATTAATATCAACATTTATCGCAATATATAATTTTTGAAAATGCTGTCAGTTTGAAGAGTGTCCTGATAATGACTGAGGCCTGAAGAAAAAAGAGGGTTCAGAATAATGAAGTACATTCTAAAGTTCTGTACTTTAACAAAAATGCAATTGCATAAATTTTTTGTTTTAGAAGTAGAATTCTGAGTAAATCTGATTATGCAAAGAAATGTTTTAGAGATAGCAATCAGAGCAAAAAGTGCAAAATATAAACACTAATTTAGAATAACATAAGGCAAACATTTAACTGTGCAACATGATTAATTGTTGTTGATACAGCCCCACTAGTGCTGCTAAAACTTGTGTATGGATTAACATGGGCACGTATTTTCGTACTGTTAGTGTGGCCACTGGTATGATACCTTTTCAGGTGATGGAAAAGGTTTGTTGCATTTCCCATCTTGGTTGGCACCGCTCGGCAACATATTTTTCATACTGTAGTAATCTGCACTTTGTCGCTTTTAAAATATCAATATCACTTCCATATAATTGATGTAGCTTTTTTTGTCAACAATTTCCTCATCTGTTGAGGATAATGCAGGTTCACCGTCACCATTGCATTCGACCCCCTCACCTCATTTTTTTTCCAGAGATTCCGTTACTGCCGGAAGCTCCAAAAATGCTTTGTGGTGGGAACTGATCATATACTTAGATATGCGACCAAAAAAAAACGCAGACTGACTGGCTGTTGTCACATTTATTTCTGCTGTGTGATCTGTTCTTATCCAGTAAAAATGTCAAAAGCTTGTAATCGTATCGACATAAATTTTATTGCGATCCCTTTTTGAGATCATTTTATCGCCCAGCATTAACTGGAAGTTTTTCTTCTATGTAATAGGCTTTGTCTTTCCACTATGAATGTATTTATGAGATACTGAGAATGGATCTAGGATATTGGAGAATATTTTATATTTTGATGGACAGAATATATTTTTCGTACTTGTAATCTTTATATTTACCAAAGTAACATACAGTATAAACTTGATATTACCCGATTTCCCTTTATGATGCCTGGCCTTTCTGAACACCACAGCACGTTGAGACATTTTTGAGTAACACTTTACTCGAGGGGGCACAAATAATGTAGTAGTACACTAATACTTAATGTATTAACTAACAAGAAACTATTAAACCAGAAAGATGTTATTTGCGTACTGATCCCATTTTCGTTCATCATTAGTCAATCATAACGATTCATTTATTTCATAATTCAGGTCAGGTCAGGTTGGGGAGCATGCACTGGTACAGTGTGTTGCCACACCCACCACATGATGAAAAACACCTCAGAATCCCAGTTGGTGCCCCCCCAGGCCGACACACGGTCCAGTCCCACCTTCCGGAAATGGCCGTCTATCTGCCACAGCCAGGTGTTACCTGGGCGTCTCCTTGGCCTGGTTACACCACATGGCTGTAATGCCGTAACTGACGTTCCCTCACAATGCAGGTAATGTGCCTCATTCAGGAATCCCAGACCAACCGCTCATTCAATACAAAATCAAACCAGTGGTACCCAGGAATTCTTTGAAGAAACACAGTACCGAAGGAGTCCAGTGTTCATGTCAGGTCACTGGATAGCGTCCATGTCTCACAGCCATACAGAAAGACAAGGAGCACCAGCACTCTAAAGTCTTGGACCTTCATCCTCTTGCAAAGATATCGGGAGCGCCGCACCCTTTTCCAGCGACCTCATGACCCCCCCATGGACTCTCAATCTCAATCACAGGAAGAGTCACCAGAGACATGGACGTCACAGCCCAGGTAAGTGAACCTCTCTATCTGCCTGACGTCCTCTCTGCAGACAGACACTGCTGATGGCTGTGCCCAAGAGGTCATTAAAGGCCTGGATCTTGGTTTTTAATCCAGGAATTTCCAGACTCCTTGCTCAGTCTCTCAAGAGCCCATATCAGAATCTCCTTTGACTCCGTGAAGATCACAGCATCATCAGCAAAGTTAAGATCAGAGAATCTTTCTTCACCAACAGATGCCCCACTGCTGCTGGACCCCACAACCCTGGCCAACTCCCAGTCCGTACAAGCACTGAACAGAGCAAGAACACATCCCTGACCAACTCCAGAATCAACTTGGAAGGACGCAGAAGTTCTGCCTCTACTCTGCACAGCACTCATAGTACCAGTGTACAGGCCAGCCATGACATCCAGAGACTTCGAGGGGATTCCATAAAGTCTCTGGATGTTCCACAGGGCGACTTGATCAACTGAGCTGAACGCTTTACGAAAGTTGACAAAGGCTGCTAAGAAACTCTGTCAATATTTGCATTGAGTGCTCAACGAGAACCCTCAGTGCCAGGATGCGGTTCATGGTAAATTCTATTAGGCGTAAAACCAGACTGCTCTGGTTACTGGTAGGTGAACAAATGATCACGGATACTGTTGAGGATGCCCCTAGCAAGGAACTGACCCAGCACATTTCATACAGTTAATATATTTTTTCATGATTTGTACTTGAGTAGTAACAGAGTTACTAAGTTACTTATGCCCTTTCAAGTAAAATGTTACCAATTTTGGTTCTTCAGTTAGAAATCAGGAAAAATATTTCTCATTTCCAGTTAACATGTAATGTAATGAAAGCTCAAAGCTGAAGATAGACTATATTGAAATTGCTTAGGAATGTCCCCCAAAATATAATTGCATTTTTTATGGTATTACTTGGTACTTAAATCGTGTGTTGCAAATGAATGGTTATTTTTGAAAGGTATTAATTCTGCTTGTAGCAAAATGTAGGGGGGGATGTGTAGTTTCTTTTCATAATCTTTCAGTCACATTTTCATTGTCAGCCTTGAAGGACTGTATTAAATCCTCGGTTTTGCCTTTGTAAAGGCTGTTTTCTTCCATCCTTCTAGAATTTCTCAATATTCTATTTACAAGAAATGTTGCCATGCACATTTTAGATGGATATTTCTCTCTAAAAACATATGATTTAAGTTTTGGGCTTATTTTCATTGGTTTTCAATTGTTTTATATATATATATATATATTAAATATACACACACACAACATTAATACAGCATTATGGTGTTTCAGTGATAGGAAGTACAACATCATTTCTTGGGTATAGATTTAAAATTTTATGATGCCATGTTAAATGTAATTTACCCGAGGATATGATGTGTGTGATATTAATGGAGGTCTGTCGCTGATGAAAGACGAGGCTGTCGTGTCTTTATTTTATTAGTGATGAGAAGGTCCTTGCAATTTCCTGACTGACTTTAGATGTTATATAAAATTTTTCATGAAAAGAACTCCTGTCATTATACAAATGTTAAGGGCAATGCAATGGATTGTAATTCAATTTACTAATCTACCTACTATCATAGTCCTACTGTCATACTTTCATTTTTTTTTTCTCAGTGACGAGGCCTGTAAATCACTTTAACAATAATAACATTGGTTACAACATAAAACCGAGTCAAACATGTTATGATCTCATCTATTCACTTAGAGGAATTGAAATGGTCATCCATGGTAACCTCATTCTCTACCAGGCAGTTTGAGGGGCCATCCCTCCCCCCCCCAGATTTTGGTGCCATAAGCCAGTGGGAGCAGTAAGGCTAATGATGTCCCTCTCTTCCTCCATCCTGTGTATTAAATCGCACTTGGTTTTGGAGATGATGTTCTGAAGCACAGAGGGAGGTAGCTTGTGGATCATTAAAACCCGTATTGCTGCCAGTCGGTCGTCGTCTCCTTTTTGGCTTTTCATCGTGTTTCCGGGGAAGTGGGAGTGATCTAGACGCCAGGGGAATTTTAGCTTTTATGGAGTCCCATGAGGCTCTTCTATTCTGTCACTTTGAAAAACTGAAAAGCATTTTTTTGGGCCCTGGAAGAGACCCCGAAGAGTAGGTTTGAGAAAAGGCAAAAGTGGTCTTCTTGGTGGGGATAGATGGGAGAGGGGGGTGTCTTCTTCCCTTCTACCTTGTTGTTGTTGCACGAGTCCGTATTCCCTATAAAGATTAATTTTAGTTTTCTTTTGCCTCCGGTAAATGTGAGCAGACCACAGTGCTTGTGCTGATTCGCATGATCCATTATTATTCTTCGAAGTCCATGCCAGAATATACAATGTGATGCACCCCTGTTCTGTATTCCTACAAAGAGAACTTAGTTCTACACCCTGTTCCCACGTCACCCTCCTCTGCTATGTCATCTCCTCTCCTGAGATATTCTCACAGAAACAACATTGTTTTCACAACAGCGTGCACATTTTCAAAACTACAGCTTGGATTACACTTTTTACTTCCCTGTAGGTGTGAGCTCGCCTCGGCTGTGTGGCTTTACTCCTGATTGAAAATTGCAGTTGAAACAAACTTGCCAGTGTCCCTTGGTTCTGCCTTTGGGTAAAAAGTTCACCTTTGAAGGCAGGTTTACTTCAGATTCGTATCCCGGTGGCGATGAGTTTGGCAGCACTGAGTATAGGTTTCACAAGTAAGTAACACATTACTGGCCCTCCCCTCTTCTGAGAAGGGGCTGGTGTCATATAGGACTAAAATGACCTCTGATATGAGTCGACCTTTGCGTTAATGTCACTCTGAATCAGCCTGCACTTGCTGTGCTGAAAACCAATTATTTATTTACTCTCTTCTGTGTTCATAATACCAAATATCCATAACTTTCTCCTTCATCTCTGTTAAATGGTAGACTCTGACCTTGTTATCGCTTGAATAAATGCTTATATTCATGATAATGAATTCATTGTGTGGATGCTTGCTAGGCAATCAGTTGGAAAAAGCTCCAGCGCTTAGAAAACATAGAGGACCTTTCCTGCTCTGTAGCCTAATTCATACACAGCCGCTGTGTCTTACATACACGCTGGCCAGCTGAAGGTTTTATCACAAATACCCGATGTTCGCAAAGTGAAAGGAAACAGAGATGAAAAATTGGGAATATTAGGAGGATAAACACTAATTTAAGGTGTTTACTTTTTTTTTGTACAACGAAAATAGCCATTTTTATTTTGCCAATCGTTAACATCTAGCTAGTCCGCTTTTACCACACACTTCTACAACTCTTTTAAACCATGTGCTGGAGGTCAAACATGATTTAAAAAGTGAAAAGTTTTTAGTGCATTTAGAGTAGATACCTCTGCTGGAGATTGTAGCTATAAAAATTCAATATGTGAGTGTAATTTAGCAATAAAGCAAAAATTGCAAATAATATGCAATATCCCCAAAACCGCTTTACTTGGTCCTCTGCGCTGTATTTCATGGGTTTATTATGTGGCTCTGTGTGTCTCTGGAGCTACACAATATGAAATCAGCAGGTCTGTGTGTCTCACCAAGTTATGGCCATAGTTGAGATTGTGTCTGTATCCCCTGTGCAAAACCCAGTGTTCATCAAGTTTGCCCGTGCAGTTTTTCATTATTTGAAGGAGATGTGGAAGGACATGGAGGTGGGCCACACAGCACAACAAGCGATTGAGGCAAACATCTGGGAACAAAGCTATTGCAATCATCCAACCATCCATCCATCCATCCACCCTCCATAATTCCTTGCCCAGTGTAGGGTTAAAGCAGGCCTGCAGCCTATCCCAGGAAGCAGTGGGCACCAGGCAGAGGACACTTTGAATGGGAGGCTATTCCATCACAGGGCATTATTACAAACATAGCATCACTAAATACATTAGGTGACTGCCTGTACAGGCTATCAAAGTGTGCGTTCTTTGTAGAAATACGCAAAAATGTTCTAAGAGACTTGGACAATGGTAACAAAACTATGTACTCGAAGTACAGTCACAATAATTTTTTATTTATTTTTCAGCTGTGGTAATTTATTACCCTTTACATTTGATGGATGTATTTTAAAAGTTCATACTAGATAGTGATTTTTATCAGGGTATAATAGGATGTTATCTAAGAACAGGGATGCATAATTAATATTGTTGACCATATACTCACAAGGGTTATCTTGAAAACCAAGACTGCCTGTCATCTTGGATGTAAAAGATTGACAGATTATTACTCAGCTCTCAGATCTCTATAAATATTTGAACTTTTTACCATTAAAGGTCAAGGGAACCTTTCACTGGTGAGGGTAGGGCGACTAATAACAATTTTAAAACTCATAAATGTAATGTGGCTGTCCCGCTGGGTCTCATTTACTAAATGTCCTACCAAGGGGACTATTAGGGTCAATGCGGTTTGAATGTGAGTATGGTACTCCAAAAAGGCAACATGAAAATATATAAGACCCACCCTTTGGGCTTTGTGAAGATGTATGACGTTGAAATATACGGTGGCACAACTCTTTATAACACAGATCCCTTGAGCTTCAGTAGATGATGATTTCAGAACCGTCTGTTACTCCTCATAATGGCAACAACACCGTAAAGCTGCAGACCATGTATAATATTTTCTACATCAGAATCCATTACAGGTGGCAATGTACAGCATGCTCATTATTTCACATTACATCCTTTTTTTCTTAGCATATTACCAATGAGATGCCACCTGATAAGCATATTAATTGCCTTGTTCGTGTCTTGCAAAAATGCATGTATATCTGGGGAAGAATTGTCCTTTTCACTAATTTTGTCACTGAATAAAAATGTATAGCCGCAGACCTTATCAATAGCACATTATTTTCATCAGATATTTAGGACAGTAACTGAAGAAGAATCATCAAAGGGTGTTATTGAAAAAAAGGAGGGAACATTGACTATACGCTTCATAATATCTAATATATATCTAAGTTAAGCCATCATCATTACAGAAAGAACCTCTAATAACAATTTAAAGATATATGGGGCAGCAGTAAAAAATCCATTCAGGCCCAAGAAAATATATCTTTGAAATCCATTACTGACATGAGTGGCAGCAAACGGAATTATGGATATCAGATAATTGGAAAATTCAAATATATCTAAAATTATTATGGATAAGCAGCTGTGAAACTTCAGAATTAAGAATGCCCAAACCTCATATACTATGACACAAATATTACAAAACAATAATAAAGGGAATAGTTATTTTTAAAATGGGTACAGGTGAGTGTGTAGTTTCTTGGAAGGTTAGTTAATTCACACCCTGCTTCCTGTGTTGGACAATCTCAGGCATCTATGTGACGGTGGAGGAACGGTACAGGACAGACATCCAGCGGTGCAGCCAGACCTATCATTTACCTGACGCTGATAAGGTTTGATGAAACTGCAGATATGGAGGTTAAGAAGGAGAGAAATCAGCGCTGGTCCCCAAATAGCAGATTCGGAGCGTATAATGCGTTTTTAATGTTTTATGTATCTTCCCCTTATATCCAACCACCAGATAAGGTGAAATGAGATCAAATTCACGTAAACCCGGATAATCTAATATCAGCTGATATTCAGACTGAATAAAATGTTATCGCTAGGTGATTTTGCAAAGAGACACGGTACATCTAGATATATATATATATATATATATATAAGAATGAAAGGCATACTTCATGCATTTAAGGAAAGTAACAACACAAATCAGAAGATGTATGGTATCTGTAATGATTTATTAACTACTTGTGATTGATCAGGTAATTTGGGTGCAACTCATCTTTCTCTGAGGGTCTTCTTGAGCTTCTGTGAAACAAAGCAGATTTTGTGTTGACAACCTACTAAAGTAAACCTTCAGGCTTTATTTATTCTGATATGGTTTATTCTGAATAAAACTATTAATTAAATGACTAATTTTACTGAAAACAGGACCGGCTCAGGGTAGAAATACCCATGAAAAAGCATTTTTGCTAGGGTACATCGAAGTAACTAGAATTTTGTCTTTTTGCTATAAGCTCAGCATTCGCGCAGAGGAGAATATCCAAGAATCAAAAGAGTGATTCATGCTGTATATTCACCTTCCTGTTTCTGCTCTTTAATCAGGATGCTATTCATTGAAAGTCTGGTTGAAACTTGCATCAGGACGGATGCAAAAATATGCTGTCAAGAAGACATCGGGAAGCTCTAATTAAAACAACACGTACGCCTGGATACACTCATATACACTTTAAACGGAAATAACATGTACGAAAACAAGATGTCATGGAAACCAGATTAAAGCCATGACTGTACAGAATGAACGATTTTCTTGTTCTGTTGAAAGACCTACGGCCAATCAGAATAATTAGGTCCCATGGGAAAGGAAAACTATGAGCTTCAAGACTGGAATATGGAACTGTTACGGTTCCACAATAAAGTAAAAAAACAGGAATGTTGTGAAATCAGCATTATTTCTGATTTTAAGGTACATTGTAACAATCTTTCCCCTTTTGTAGTGATTAATTTTTGGATGACTAGCTTTTTGTTATATTTTTTCTGACTTATTTCCAGCCAATATCACAAATGTTATTTTTTAAAATTTATTTAAGATACTTAGATTACCTATTAGCTATTTGGACTATGCAGTGGGCTTCAGGATATCAGTGTGGCCTCACACAGCCACAGCTGGAGGTTTGATTCTCATTTGTAGAGTCTGCATGTTCTCCCACACACAGCTATGAATCACCTACAGTATAGTGTGTGATGTGTCTGCGTGAGTGTGTGAAGTTTAATGGGACATCATACTATCTAGGGTGTCCCCTGCCTTGTGCTCTATAAGTTCCAGGCTCACCGTGACCCGGACCTGGATAAGCGTTTATGAAACAGAGACAGATAGACGGATGCTGTGATGTTTCTGTACCAGAATCTGTTTCACTCCTGTTCTAAACACCTGTTGAACAGACAGATCATTACCTTCTAAAGGTACCTGCTTAGCAAAGTTGGATCCAAGGCAAAGTCAACACTGAATGACAGGGAAATGATGGATCAGCCCTAGGAGGAGGGTGGTCTCCCAGTCCAAGCCAAGCTGTGGGAGGGTGCTGGTTGGTGCTTCCTACCCCACCACAATCAATACTTTATTTCTCCCAGTGATTGCCAAGTGAATGCACACTGTCTGGTCCTTCTCCATGGATGGCGGAGATGTATTGACTGCAGCTTGATATGTCAAGGAGATTTCACAGATGCAACTGACAGCCAATGTGGTAATTAAGGCCTTTCACGTAAAGGTTAAGTTGAAGTTGAGGGTGCCTACATAGCATGCTGGATGTCACACGGTATCATGTCAGTGGGGTTACCTTTGCTTCATAGTAGGAGCGAAAACGATACCTTAATGTTTTATTGTAGAACAGAGATCACTGACTGTCAGGTTTAAATTTAAAGGAGGTGGTGAATCCCAAACGATAGCACTCAAGGTACTGCCATCTTGGGATGTATAATATCGAGTCTCTTTTACACTACTCTGAAGCAGGATGGCGTTTTACCGTCGACAGGGACAGCTGTTTATGTACTAGCAGGAAAATCAGAGGGAAATTATAGTAAGGGCAGGGAACCAGGGCCTCAAACATCTTGAAACGCGCAGACAAAGCTAATAATCGCATTACCCTTACATAGACGCCATTTAATTTCCCAGCTGAGTTCTTGGCACAGGTCAGATTATTGATGGCTGTCTCCAGATTCAATTTGAGTGAGTAATGAAAGCATTGCTGAGGCAGAATGTTTATTTTTCATTTCTTGGCAACCTTTGCCAGGTTTTTTTCCCCTTTTTAAAGAAATTTTTATTAAATATTTTTATTAGGTCTTCTTTCTTGTTTTTCAAAATTGGGGAAAATGCACGTGAGGAATGCTACAGTACAATAATGCGTTTAATACAATGTTACTGTCTGCAGTCTCAGTCCTCGATGCTAAACTTCAGCAATACACATTGCATTTCTCATTAGTCTTTACAATTCTCCATTTTGTTTTTTTTTGCAGGGGCTTAGCATGTTGGCTTAGTTGATAGCTCTGTAGTCTCTTGCCTCCCGAATTTGGGATTCAGATGCCGCCCTTGCACTTTGTGTGCGGAGTTTGCAAGGTCTACCCATGCCGACTTCCTCCCACAGTGCAAACAAACTTGTTTGGTGAATTGCTCTCTAAATGGCCTATAATGGGATTGTATGTGTGTGTGCTTGTGCCCTGTGGTGGATTAGAATCTCATACAGGCTGTTCCCTGCCTTGTGCCTTGTGATGGATTAGCATCTCATACAGGCTGTTCTCTGCCTTGTGCCTTGTGATGGATTAGCATCTCATACAGGCTGTTACCTGCCTCGTCCCCTGTTATGGATTAGCATCTCATCCAGGCTGTTCCCAGCCTCGTGCCCTGTGAAGGATTAGAATCTCATACAGGCTGTTCCCTACCTCGTCCCCTGTGATGGATTAGCATCCCATACAGGGTGTTCCCTGCCTTATGCCTTGTGATGGATTAGCATCCCATACAGGCTGTTCCCTGCCTCGTCCCCTGTTGTGGATTAGCATCTCATACAGGCTGTTACCTGCCTCGTTCTCTGTTATGGATTAGCATCCCATGCAGGCTGTTCCCTGCCTTGTGATGGATTAGCATCTCATACAGGCTGTTCCCTGCCTCGTTCCCTGTGATGGATTAGCACCCCATGCAGGCTGTTCCCTGCCTTGTGCCCTGTGATGGATTCGCACCCCATGCAGGCTGTTCCCTGCCTTATGCCTTGTGATGGATTAGCATCCCATGCAGGGTGTTCCCTGCCTCGTCCCCTGTGATGGATTAGCATCCCATACAGGCTGTTCCTTGCCTCGTGCCCTGTGATGGATTAGCATCCCATACAGGCTGTTCCTTGCCTCGTGCCCTGTGATGGATTAGCATCCTATGCAGGCTGTTCCCTGCCTCGTGCCCTGTGATGGATTAGCATCCCATGCAGGCTGTTACCTGCCTCGTGCCTTGTGATGGATTAGCATCCCATACAGGCTGTTCCTTGCCTCGTGCCCTGTGATGGATTAGCATCCCATGCAGACTGTTCCCTGCCTTGTGCCCTGTGATGGATTAGCATCCCATGCAGGCTGTTCCCTGCCTCTTGCCCTATGCCTCCTAGGATAGACTTCAGACTTCTGTGACCCCAGGTTTGATAAATGCTTTGTAAGATCATGACTACTGTAGCTCAACAAGTAAATTAGTGTGTTTGCAATATAAAGATTATGGGTTTACATCCAAGGCAGTGTGCATAAAAGAACTGCAACCCTTCCCTCTTCTGTACATTGCACTGGGTGAATGTTTCAGCCATCGAAGCACGTGGGTTTCATATAACTATTATTTTAAGTATTTGACCATTAAAAAACAGGTTTATAAATTGCATAGGCCGTAGAGCAGGGGTGAGCAATCTTGGCCGTTGGGTATGTGGAATTTCACTGCAACGCCCTAATTAGATTACTAATTAGAGGACTGATTGGCTGAAGAGTCCGCACACCTGGGTGTGAACAGCTGACTATAAAGGTTATCCCAAAACTCTGCATACACACTGGACCTTTGCGGATAAGATTGGCCACCCTTAATGTAGAGAATACCAGTAGCTCACTGGCTTCTTCCTGTAATTACGGGTAAATTAGAGGAGGTTCTTTACAAGGACTGAGATTCATCAGCTGAATCTCAGTTGTACTTTCAGCAGCCAGATGTCAGCCAAAATGCTATTTTTATCACCAATGTGTAAAGAGTCATGTTTGACAATACCTGCGAATCGCGAGTTAAAGAGAGAATCCTAAGCTCCTCTGAAGGTTCCACATAAAAGGCATTTGAAGAGGGGAGCAGCTCTTGAGATACTGGGAATCCAAGGCATCTGCTCTTCGTGGTTCAACTAGCTTAAGAACATTGTACTGAAGTGTGCACTGAGCACTTGACTCTTCTGCTACCTGATGTGTAAATTTGAGATGGTTTAAACAATTAAACAGCATGCTTAGTATATGTGAAGTGTTTCAACCTGATGTGTGTCAAGGCACCTTCTTAGCAGTAAACCACAAGCATAATGTTTAATATACAACAAAAAAGCACCATTCAGCACTCACTGTCATTTTTATGGAGACATTTCGAAAGATACAAATTAATATCGATATGAGTAGAAATATATATAAAAAACAGGATTCATAAAACAAGTAACAAATAGAAATAAATTGTAGTAAATAAAAAGATAATAAAATTTTTCCATTATTATCCTACACTTTCTTCCTTTTTCTAAACTGTGCAGCCGATGGTTTAGATCTTTTCTTGTCCATTTGTGTTAATCTGGCACCCAAGCATTAATACATTAGCCATCCACCAACATTGTCAACCAAGAGTCAAGACTAAACCAATACACCTTGGTGGTGTGCAGGCTGGCTTTTTTGCACAAATCAGAAGAAAGCAAAAATATATCTGTGATACTATATATTTGCTGTATTATGAATGAATTGTGGTTTATTTGGTATCATTTCATAGTCTGACTGATTTTACAAATGGCATTAGTTCTGTACAAAAAGAGGTCTGTTATTTGATAGATTCTCTCGCGTCCCCCCTGCTTTAGGCTTCCAGTGGGGCGACCTTAGGTCAGCCCAGCTCCGCCCCCCTCCCCATCTCTGTGAGTGTTTGGCTGGTGACAGCCATCCCACACGACCATATGTACTTCCTGTGTTAACTGCAGGCTCTCTGTGACAGTGTACTGGATGAGCAGTTAAGAAAAAGAAATGGGAAACAAAAAAGCAAACTGCTACCATCTCCATGTGAACGGCACAGTGTGATGTTTATAGCACTATAGAAATATCAAGAAGGCATTTTCCACCAGATCACTTTGACCCCTTTGGTCCTATAATAGGGAAACAAGATGTTGACTAGACCAGCCAATAAGGTGACTCAAATAAACCCCGTCAGACCAGGAGGGCGGGTGTCAATATTTTGACTGACTACACAGACACCAGGAATGGGTACTTGCTAATACCTGGGTGAATTTATGCCCCCCCCACCACACTGATGAGGGATGATGATCCGGAAGGTCAAATTGCATAATAAACCAGGAGAATTGCTCGAATACTTTTTGTGCATAAATTTGCGTGATATAAGAATAGCACCATTACAAGGATGCCTGAAACCAAACAACTACAGCAGTATAACTGAGCTAGTCGCAATTTCACTTTAATACTTTTTCAATAATATATGTTTGTCAGGGCATGAATGTACCATTGATGGAAGCGAGAGGTTGCTCCACTGATCAGTGGTCACGTATTGCAGTTATTATTTTGCATATGACTTACAGGAAGTTGAAATTGCTCATGTACTATGAATATGAAGAGACATGTAATATATTTTCATCTAACAGGTAGTTCCAGCAGCTTAATAACAGTTCTATATAATTGTGTTTTAATGTTTTAGAGTACAAGCAGGATAAACTACTTTGACGTGTGTGGTTATATAAAAATAATCAACTCCACCCTGGTTATTACATCACTTGTTTTGCTTTATCTCATACGTAAAGTATTGCACAGTTTGGATATGTCCAAAGTTGTACATTAAAAAGTAAGCAACTGTTGTAATACAGTATGTAACATATCTATATAATAATGCTTTATTGATCTCCATTGGGAAATTGTCTTTTTGCCTACCCCATCTTGCTCTCCATGACGCACATGTAGGTGAGAGCAAGCGTGGTAGTGAAGGGCAGCCTCCTGTAGTGGTGCCCATGGAGCTGGGGGTTAAGGGCCTCGCCCAAGGGCCCATGGACATGTGACAGTCTGCTGAGACCAGGCTTGAGCTGATGACCTTCTGATCGCAGTCACAGAGGCTTGGTCATCTAAACCACATGCTACACCCTTATGAATATATGTGTGTGTGTGTTTGTGTGTGTGCGTGTGTGTGCGTATGTGTGTGTGTCTTAAATTTGTGATGCTTAAATATGAATGACAGTACCTTTAGAGAAAACAAATGAATTTCCAAAGAGTCAATGTTTTAACATACCTGATCTCCTTTCACACAAACTCATCCATGCATTCAGTTTCTATTTGTTTGGCCTAGAAAGACCCGACTGCGAGGAGAGCATTGGGGAGAGGGACATGGTGTCAGCCTGCCACCTGTTTACCATTACTTCTGGAAGGCCAGCGGATGTCCGCGCAGATGCCCTGTATGGTGATTAAAGCTTCTCGCTCACATTATCTCAGCCAGCGTGATTCTGCGAGAGCAATGAGACGACTGACGCAGATCACACCTGGAATTTAGCTTTTACTGATCAGAGCAGTGGAAACAATGGCAAAATGATTATTGCCATTGAATCCTATGATAAGAATGACAGGAGTTGGTATGGAGGTATGAAAGCTTGTTGAACTCCATGGAGAACTGAGAGCTTTTGCTTAATTTACTCATCATGATGATGGATGGCAGTACAGGAGAAAAATACCGGGATATCTCTGCTTTCGAACTGAACGGCAAGTCATGTACAAAGACGCGGTGGTGTGTAGCCTGGACACTATCCTTCGGAAATATCATGTCAAACAAGGGCCAGTAAAGTCTGTGGGCCTGAAAAATCAAGACATTTCTTTGAACATTATGCCACTAGCATAGACGGAATGCGTTAGGAATTGAAATGTAAAGGTTTTGTTGTTTTGTATAACAAATGATGTCTGCGTCATGTATTAAAATGCAAGGATTCACTGTTATTTTCCCTTGGATTATTTATGCATTAAATTATATAAGCTTTTATCTTCCAGTGATAAATAATTGTGCCCCCCAATGTAATAGAAAGCTTTAACTTTTAATGCAAGTTTAATTTAAGTTTAATCTTACGTATTAATTGCAGTTCAGTGAAAAGCAAAGGCTGGAATGATGTCAGCAAGCCAATAAGTCCAGTTCTGTGGAAAATTTTCTATCTTACAGTGGATGCGCTACATCACGAGAGCAGAATAGAACAAGCTGAGAATACCCCATGCATTAGGGACACAGAGTCACATTCCTTAATTATTGGTTATGTATGTCTTGGTTGACTACATACTATTTTTTTCCTGATACCGTTTCTTTAAAGGTAGCTATGTTGCATCTAAATCACATATATTCTGCCTTTGTGGCCACCTGTCCTCCAGCTACTCCAAAAGTATTAATGTCTAAAGCGCTGGAGACCTAAAATAATACATTTAAAAATACAGAAAGTAATTAAGTATAATTTATTCTTCAACTCAGCTGCCCCTGTGACACTTTGTCCTTGTACAACAAATAAAACAATGTAGCACTCCGTAGCATTAGATAAGGACACATATCCATGTGCAAACTGCAATCATATTGTCAGGCATTGTGAAAACTCTGTGATTATCTTGTTCGCTCGCAGTTCTAAAAGACACATGCTAGAATGTGCCGTACCCGATGCAAAGTATGCTCTGTGCGGTTCAGCTTTCAGATATTACAAGAATGACACTGAGCACTCAGCGGCAGTGTAGTGGAGAATCCGGGTGGGCGAAATATTTCGCTTACAGAGGGATTTAAGATATTTAACCAATCAGGAACAAGTATGGATTTGCATTTTTTTTCTGGTAAGATGTCCTTGAGCTACAAAGCAATGTAAATGAGGTCTGCTAAAACTTACGATGTTCAAATGCATTGTGTACACTTGAAAAACGCAGACGCTCAGCAGATTCCTATCAGCTGTCTTTAAGTCTGCAATGATTCGACTTGCATGCAGATTCAAGGAAAGCATCTTCCTAGGTACACCTTTCAGTTGAGAGATGATAGATTGCATGGTAGATTGTACAGACGTTCTGCAAAGACTGCAGAAATGGGATTTATGAGGTTTGAATGGGTGTGTCATCATACAAAGTAACTGAGAATTCTATTTATTTAAACACTCTTCAAAAAGAACAAAAACAGTCCAGAGGAGAGTTTGTCATCGCTTTTGCGTGATTTGTGCTGTCTGGCGTCACCTGCCCACACTTCACATGTGTCAGGAGGCATTTTTCACAGGGGATTTTGCACAGGAAGGGCTGGCTTTCAGGAAAATGAATGTTCAGCTAATTTTTCTACAGATCTCGTGACAAGGATTTTAGAGTTTCCAGCAATTCTGTAACCCTAAAGCTGGTTGAGGTGTACAAGCAACACCCATGGCTAAAAGAAAACACATCTGTGATGAATGCCCCAGCACAGCGTGCCCTGAAGCATTTGTCATCATCACCTCCTCTGCCTTTTTTTCCCTACAATGCATTAAGAGCTCTTTGATATTCTGTACGCAGGTCTCGCTTGCGTAAGCCAGTGTTTCGCGAATCTCAGGCCAGCGGGTATGAATAAAACGGGAAAAGGGCAATGAGTTATGAGAACAAAGATACTGGCATATTCCCAGTTTGTTTCTCACCTGCGGCTGTGAGCCCTATCCTGTATAGTGAAACAATCGCATAAATGTCACCCTGAGTGTTTCCACTGGAGACCGGCAGCCTCCTGTCATCCTGTACATATGACTTCCTTCATCTGTCATTCTTGTTATACACTTTCTCATCTAAAAAATTAAGTGCCACGTGTCTTCAAAAAAAGTCTTAAAAAGATCTGAATATGTATATACTATTTTTACGTCTTTATCGCTTGCTGTGGGGTATATTACTACATATATTCAGAATGATAAACATAGTTTTCAAAAAGGACGCTGTTGCAATATCATTTAATTGAAGCTGCCATAATTTTCACTCTACGCGTTGGAGCTCTGTCCGTTGAATACAACTGGAATCTGCATATCTTAGCTGAATGACTGCTAGCGGTATCTTAGACCAGATCCTATCAAAGGATGATGAACAAACTGAAGATGGGATGAAGTTGTTTGAGAAAGTGGTCCTCAAACCTTCCCAGAAATGTTTTTTTAAGCCATTTTTTGCCATATCCATGCTTATGTTGGCCGGTGATGTTTTTATGGCTCTGCTTGAGGACATCATGACCAACAAAATCTTTCTGGCATACCTTTTCCTTTCCAAACATAGTTTTCACATCTTACTCCAGCATGTCAGATCAATTAAAAAATTTCCATGAAGAGCATCAGAGTGACTAAAAATCATAACAGGTTAATAAAAATTCATAGGGTCAATTCAAGTTAAAAAGGTAAAAAAAATACTTAACAAACTTAACAACAAAATGCAAATCACTGTCACTCATATCGCAGAGAGTAACTTTACAGCGCATAATAGCAGGATAAAGCTGAGTAATGTTTCACGGTGAATAAACCCCAAGACAAGAAAGGTTGAACAGATGCAACCTATTCATCATGATAAACATTTTTTTCATGCAGGGGAAAAACAGAAAGTGACATGGCACTTGAGCATTTAACAGTTTGTTTTGTAATGAGCACAAAATATTCAACAAAAAACAAAATCCTTCTCTTAGTGTTGTGCTTTAAAAATAGGATGCATTTTTATCTTGCTAATAAGGTCCTGCTACTATATTCTGCTTTATCATACTGAATTTTAATTATATATTTACTTCAGAAAGTATTTCAGGCTACTCTCAGAGATAATGGTGTCTCATTTTGCTCTTATCCATATCATGCAACAAGTTAGCCGGAACTGAAACAAATTTTCCCAGACATCACGACACGAACTGACTTCCAGAATGTTTATAGAGTGCATCTTAAGGTGGGAGCTTAAAGCTTCTGTATTATAATGAGGCACTGTGGTTCCGAGCAGATACTCATTAGTAAATCTCATGGCCTCATAAAAACGACTGTAGTGGTCTGAGTGCACAAAGTGCAAGCTGTTCTGGATGGAAGCAGCTGTTTCCTGCCGAAACCAGAAATCTGCTGCATGCTGTCACCGTGGGAAGTATGGAGACGAGACTACATCTAAAATTTAGTGACCGTGGGGTGACATTTTCTACCAATCTTTTACCAAGAGCCATTCCTGCCTTTCTCAACTGGGGTGATGTTGCAAACGGCATGTGTTCATGTTTGACTAAGGGCCTTGGATGCACCCAGGACAGATGGTTATCAAACAGGAGAATAATCCTTCATTCTGCTCGACAATTCTTTACAACTATGCATTTTTGTTGCTTTAAAAGCGCCCCGAGGATGAAAGAGGATCGATGCGTGCATAACAACATGACGCATTCATGGCGTGGTTTAGATATGATCCTGGAGATCCAGACGGGAAAGTGCATGGGGTGGGGAGTATTAGTGATGTAAGCCTGCTGAGTGCATGTTGTTAAACACACTGCAACCGTAAGCACACATTTAAGCAGGAGATGTATATGCCAAGTATCATATTTGTTAAGTAACAGATTGCATTCAGTCACATATTTTTTAGTAGCTAATTTCCATGCCAGTGAAATGCATTTGGCTGGGGCTTTGTTCCTGCTATCAATCTGATAAATAAGTACGAGTTGAAGTGGAAGTTACAAGATATAGATCGCTGTTTTTTTTTTTTTTTTTTTTTTGCATTCCCCTTGCACATCCTAAACAGTTTGCGTTGCCGTGAGACTGTAGCAAATCTAAAAAAACATTATCAAAGTCAGAAGCCCAGCTCAGGGAAAGCCTTTGCAACTTCAAAGCATGAAAGCCATTACGATACATTTTACAAAAGGCTGGAACACATACAGTACTGGTTAGTTTTGGTTTGCTTGCTTTTCTGCCACAGATAGAAATCTGGGGCAGGAAAGATTTTGCGTCTTTTGACTGTAAGTCAGCAACAAAATAATTGGGGGGGGGGGGGCAGGGTGGCTTGGTGGGCAGTGCTTACCTTCGCTCCACGTGCGCCGCTTCCTGTGCTCTCCAGGTTCTCTGGTTTCCACCCACAGTCCAAAGGCTTGCATTCAGGCCGATTGGTGCCTTTAAAATGCCCAGAGTGTGTGGTTGTGAGTGTGTGTGTATGGCCTGTGATGGACCGATGGCTCCAGGTTTTCCTGCATCCCTAACCAGCATAAGTGGTTATAAGGTGGATGGATGGATGGATGGATGGATGGATGGATGGATGGATGGATGACCGGTTGCTATGTACAAAAGTACCTCATGATGGTCATTCCTAGGTCTAGTCGCTGTCATTTTTAATCGGTTTATAATACAGCATATCGTTGTTTCTAGCATCAATCTTTGCTTAACAGTGAGTTTTAATTCTATCCCACCATAGCAATATATAAACCCAAATGCTGAAAGATGTTTAGCGGCCTACCTATCTGTTATCTTTTGTTATTTATCAGGCAGACATTATATATCAGTAGAAAAAATTTGCTCCTTCTCTGCAGGGGCAGAGGGTTGATAAGGCTTCGTATTTTTCATGGGGTGCTGTTCACGAAGACGACACGGGCTAATGAAAAAGTCAGCAGTCATCTATAATGAAAGCTAGTTTGCCGATTGTACCTCCTGCTGCGGGAAATATAACCACAGTTATGTACTGGTTTCGTCAGAGCAGCAGCAAACCCGATCGAGACATAATGTTTTTGTATCACTATAGACTTGCTGTAGTAACTGCGAGAAGACATCTGTTCCATGTCATTTGGGATCATCGTGCTACTCACAGGTGTCTATTACTGTAGCAGATGATGGGCAACTCTTTGATCCCCGAAGTAGGGTTCTTTGTTAGATGTTCCATTATGAGTTCTTGGGTGTTCCTGTAAAAGGACCTAATTTCCTGCTTTTCTTAGTGTGTAATACACTGTAAATGATTAGAAGACTTATCTGTACAGCTGTTCTACGTGAACAGCTTGTATTGTGGTTCCTCGCCGTTGCCTGGGAGATATTCATACATCCAAGACTCCCTGTGCTAAAAACAGTACGGCAAAACTGGCACCCGTGGAGTGAGTTCACCTTTAATGAACCGGGGATTAAAGGGCAATACCCTCACCACTGCATCGGACCGATGAAAACAGTCCTCGCTTAGTAATAAATAGATATATAAATAACACTACTGTACTTTCAAGTCTATCTTTGGCTGAATCAGATCAGAGATGGAATTATACAAAGATGCCATTCAGCTTATGAAAAGCAGGCAAAAGTTGTTTGTGTCTTGAAAGCTTTTGAAGTGAATTCAAACAGCATTAAACATCATTAAAAGAGTTGTCAGTAGGATAGCTCTTCAGATACCTCCTGATTAATCATTTTGGATTGAAACACATTTGTTAGTGTCAGCAGTGGCAGTTTTAATTAGCATATAAGGATAGAAGCTATGTTTCCCTGTGTCGTTTTCGATTGGCCCTTCCTCTGAATATCAGTTTTTATTCAAAATGACTGTCAATACTATTCATCAAAGCTATATTTTCACAATGACTCCTGATTGGCAGTCTAGTGAATTGCAGCAATATTAAGACGTATGGCTTTACATTTCTTACTGTTTCTCATGTTAATACGGTATATTAATGTTCTGTTCTGGCTGTGCTTATTTCATTTTAAGATCTAAAAGTATTATCTTTTAAGCAAATGCCATAACATTTGAATGACATTTTTTTGAATGCAGAAGATTACCTCCCCTGAGGATTCAATACCCCCCTCTAAGCCATAATAGCACACTGTAATTTTGTCAAAGTCATAAAAAATGCTATTGAGATCTCAAACCGGGAGAGTTAAATGTGTTTGATTGAATAGTACTGGAAATTATTATGTGTGCATTGGCCATTGATGTTGGGTTGGCCCAATGAGTTGCACGTGTGCTGTTATTATTACATGTCATTATAGATGAGGTGGAATGTATAAGGAGCCTTTTCACGGAATTGAACCGTTAGATTTTTTTCCCAATGAGAATCATCTCAAACTTCCATGCGGCTCTTGAGTTTTTTTTTTTTTTACACAATGTGTAAGTTTCACTTTGCAGACATGTGCAAAGCTTGGTACTCAAATAACTTTGAAACCCCCCAACGCACCTTACCCCACCCCACTCCACCTCATCTCACCTCACCTCAAACCAGACAAACAGTGAGGTGGTAATTGTGAGGCCTTGATGAGCGGAATTCCCCTGCAAACTTTCCTTTTGAGTCTCCATTGTTTGAGTGCACCACGCCCATGCAGACTACCCCACATCACAATAGAGCTCTCCTTTTGAGTTTCCATTGTTTGAGTGCACCAAGCCCATGCAGACTACCTCACATCACAATAGAGCTTTCCTTGTCATCCTTCCTCCTTTAACCCTCCTCCGTGCTTCTCTCTTCCCATTCTTGTATTCTTATCATTCCCTCTTTCTCTCTTTTCATTTTTTACCCTTATCCATCTTATTTTTTCTTCAGTATGGTAAAAAGAAGACACAATCGCTTCAGTCACTGAAATATAGATATGAATCTGTGCTGTGCCAGTCCATCAACACACTGAGTGCAGAAGGTTGGGAGATGTTGGGGAATCAGACCAGGGATGTTTATAAATGATGGCAGACTGCTGGTGATCAAAGTCTGGAAACACAATATATGGCTTTAATATATACTGGGAAGCACTTTTGTACCTGATTGGACGATTCACTGCTGTAACAGTATAGGTTGAAGCTTGTGGTTTATGCATTACACATACATTCTGCTGTAAATGGCAAAGCACCGTATTTCTTCAAAAATGAGTTCTGACAGAAATCAGGCTCTTAGGCTCTGTTTAACCTTGTGACAGGGTGAGATCAGAATAATAATTACGGTAATTACAAAATCCACAGTAAAACCAAGGCAAACACCCCTTTTCTTGGTTTCAGTGTCAGCGTAGTTAGTGTGTTTTGCCTTTGTAGGGCAGTATCATATACTATGTATTATATGGCTTTTCCTTTTTTTCCTACAGTATATATTTCCTACATATTTTTTCTTTCGTTATCATTCTCTTTTCAATTTTTTGTAAAAAAAAACATTTTCTATCAATTCTTCTATCTTCTGACCACTAATTCTGGACAAGGCAGCTGGGGGAGTCTGAAGCTTGTACCAGACAGCCTCGGGTAGGAAGCTGAGGAACGCCCCTGGCTCATATTCCATTCTTAAGTCCTAAAATACTAAAACAAATCACTCACTTGATTACAGAGGTAGAGGGGCAGTACACATCAGGTATCCCTCCCATTTTTCAGCTAATTTCTTGCTTTCATTGAGCATTTGAAAGTGTGAACTTGAATCCATGAGGTCACGCCTACTAAATGTCTTCGTGCAGCTTTTTGGTCCGGCTGCAGCCAAGTCGGCAGTACATTCCTGCATTTCTCAGTGAGAGGGACACGCAGGAAATGCAGACGCGGCACGCCGATGCTGAAGTAGCCCTGGTAACGAGTAATTAAGCAGATGAATTCCTGTCCTCGCAGAGCTAAGCGCGTGCTCTCCTCGCTAAATCCCCGCTGCCCTGGACTGTTAGCAGACAGTTGGGCTGTTACTCCTGTCTGACAGACTGTGAGTCATTCGCCCAGCGCCGCTGCGACCGACTTAATCAGCGGATTTTGCTTTGGCCCGGGGAAATGTAAACTCTGTCCGTGAAACAATTTCGTCACTGTACTTATTGGTCCTAATCCCTGGTAATCCTATTGAGTTCAGTATGGCAGGAAAAGCCAATACATACAAGGTGAGGTATCGCAATACAAACTGCTGAATTAGTTACCTCGCCGTTTCCCCCTGATGCTGCTTTTAAATCTATTGAAGTTCCGTAAATTTCGCTGGTGACGATTGTATTGAAATCTTTTCCTCTTAACCGCAATGAGGTGTAAAATCCTGCAAGACTCAATTGCTTGCCTAGATCATTTTCTGACTCCTTGGCATTCACCGAAATAGACAGACAGACTTTAATGATGTGTACATTATTTTACTGATGTGTACAATGTGTCAGAATCACAGTTTCACGTCAATATATGACAGAACCAACTTTTGGTTGTGCTTGCTTACTTCTGATCCTGGTTATTCATCATCAGTGGTGAATAAAGCATTAGTTTGTCAGGTTTTGAAGAAAAATGGGAAGACAGAGAATCGCAAAGGGAATCTTGCCCTGTTGTATGAGGCGTCTCTAGGGCCCTGGGCGACTTTCCAGATTGCTAACAGCTTCACCCTCTTAGGGCTCCTGCGTTAAGTGTTAGACGATTTATCCATTCTCAGCGCAGTCAGGGGTCTGATTCCATCAGCCGACCTGTGGCAGTTGTGTAATACTTCCTTTTACAGTACAGAAAGCATTCTGGGAAGTGTATTTTGGTAGCAGCATCCCCTCCAGGGTGTCCCCAGCCTTGTGCCCTGCAATGGACTGGCATTCCTTACAGGGTCTCTCCTGACCTGTGATGGACTGGCATTCCTTGCAGGGTATCCCCTGCCCTGTGCCCTGTGATGGACTGGCATCCCGTCCAGGATGTACGTCTTCCTTGTGCTGCATAGGACTCTTCCAGAATTTTCTAGCTGGAATGGGGTATTTGTTATATAATTACATAGCAGACAGGTGACAGTCACACTACTACTGTCATGTGTTCGTCTTTCTCAATATGTCTGAGCCTGTGACTGAAAACCTTCTGAGTTATATATCAATTTAATATCAGTTATATGTCGCTCTCCTTACCCTGAGCAACTTTATGTAAAAATATTAACAAAAGGCATATCTATACTCTAATCTCTAAAATATTTAAGTAATTAAATTATCTTAGCAAAACAGACGAGGTTTCACAGAGACAAATGATATGAAATGTCAAGAGCGCCAATACTATATTAATTAGTAATAATTGCTAAATGAGGCATTCATCATCAAACGTTCCTGTTTGATATTTTAATGATGTGTTTCGCGACTGTGTTTTTACAAACTGATAATTTTTACATACACGGCATTGACAGGTGGTTCCAAAATACAAAAAGAAAAATAATAATAATACACGTGCTGTAATATACAAAATCCAGCAGAAGCTGCCCAAACCTATTGCATAAATCTGATATTACATTTTTTAGGTTTTGTGATATTTATGAGTATCTCTGGTTCTATAGTGGAATATGTGACTTTTTTGTTTTGCTTACCTTTAAGAACAGGGAAGCACAGTTGTTAATCTTTTTTGATAAGTCTGCCACCCCTGTGAAGGTGCACAATTTTATGCACCCTCTGTGTAAGCATACTTTCAGAAGTTTATACAATTCTGATTACTGCCTTAGGCCATTCTTAGAAGAATAATGTCAGCTTGCTTTGCTTTCCTTCTTCCCAACCCTGCTTTTAAAAATGCAATTTAAGAAGCAGCACCATTCCCTGAGAAGGAGGTGAGTGTTTTCTGATGTTATTCTGTAGCTTTTTTTGGGGTGTTCTATTCCCATAATGCCCGGTGGAGAGGGAGGAGTACAGAGTTCGCAAGAAGCTCACTGAGGAGATAAGCCTTTCTGAATGCCTTTGTGTTCGAGGAGACTATTGAGACCAATGTCTATGACAAACACTTGTTTCATTTGAAGTGCAGTGTCACCCTGAGATGCAGCCGTGGAGATGAAAGGTGTCCTTTGTCGTGGAGGAGAGCCGCCCTGTACGCTATCGCCCTCCGACCGCCTCGCACGGAATATAGGAGACGCGGCCAGTGTCTAATAAAGACAAATTGTACGAGGCCCTCGTGTTTTGACAAGAGTGAACCCGTCGATGTGTTATTGACTCAACCTACATAACATGCAATGTCCCATCTTTGTATAGGAACTCAGTGCTGAAGCACATTTCTCACATTATTTGGCATGCAGGCCTTAAAACCTCAAGAAGCTTTTGTTCTTCTTACCATGACATATAGGAGCAGTGATGACGAGTCAGCCCTGTGATTCTGCTGGTCTCCAGATGAAGGCTTTGTCAGAGATGTCGTTGATGGGGGAAAGCACGGACCAGGGAAACAGGATAAGGAGCCGCAGGATCGGGAAACGAGGGATTTATTAGGGAAAACAGCAAGGCACATGGGGCAAACATACTCTAACGCGGACTGAAATACACAACAGCAATTAACAAGACTAGGAACAGCAGAAGACATCGGGATTCCACATGTGGTTAATGAGGGGGCGTGGCACACAGGAGGAGCGGCACTATCGGGACATGACAGTTTGCATGGACAAAAGTCAGTCTTTGCCAGATCACATTTATATGTAATATATATCCATCCATCCATCCATCCATCTTCTAGGTACTTTTCCTGGTCAGGGAGCCTGGAGTCGATCCCTGGCAGCCCAGAGCACAAGGCTGGGGTTCACCTTTGACAGGTTTCCAGTCCATCACAGGGCACAGACACAGACACACACACACACACACACACACACACACACAGAAGAGCTGTAAACCAAAACGCTTTTTGTTCAAGATAGAATAATCAGTCAGGAGGTTCACAGGACCAGCAGGCATTATCAGAAGCAACCTCCCCTGATGTGAAGCATTTGTTATGACTGACAGTTAAAGACAGCTATACACTCCCAGAATCCCAAACGCCAGTCACCCCCGAGGGCCCCACTTCTCTGATTTTCAAGTGTGATTTTAAAGACATGCTCGATATTGGTCATTCAGAAATGGTAGCTGGCTCCCTGTGCTGAGTGATCTGCCGGACGGGCAGACAGATACGCAGCTCAGTGAGAATGGCGTCGCTCACAGCGTGCTCAGAAAGGCATTTTCGCACACCTGACCATACCCACTCGGTGTGCCGATTGCATAGCTGTTTCATCAGAAACACTTATATTACCATCTAAAAGTAAGTCAAATTACCTTTATTCTGTATTGTACGCATGCATCATAGATCTTTTTTATATACTATAATCAACATTCAGTCAATGTTACTATAATATAATTACAGGTTAGTATTCATTGCACCTCTATTACAGGCCTGGTCTGAGTTCACTCTGTTGTCTTAGATACTTTCACAGTGATACATAGCTCCAATATTGCAATCACATCTGTATGTATTGTATTCCAGCCCCCATGGTATTAGAATAACAAATGTAGCCTAATGACTAATTGCTCATTCTCGAAGTATTTTATCCTGTATTGATGGTAATATATATATTTTTAAAAACCAAGATAAAAAGGGTTGAAGTCTCCATCAACTTCAGAAACTCTGTTTAAAAAATCAGTGAAACAATCTTTTATTCTCAGCCCCTAGCGGTTTATAACAAATATAGCTTTTCCTGATGCCGGGTTTGGCCGAGTTCTTATTAAATTGCTTGTTACTTCAGTTCAGTTTTCCATCGCATAACACTTCAAATTGTATGTGAGAACCCATGGCAAATCTGAATGAGCAAGCCTTGTAAATGAAAGTGATTATATCAGATCTCACATTTTGTATTGATGGCAGCCTGTATTCCCCATAATCCCATATTTCAACCGCTGTCTTTTTTGGCTGCTTATAAATGAACCCAAGCAAAAATAATAGAGTATTTTATTTAGCTTTAGGAATTCCATTCTGTCAATAGGCGCCTCATTTACAGGGGATAAATTATGAATGAAAAAAGGCCACAGCCTTCGAAATGCTATTCTGATTTCTGTTTTTTATTGTTTGGAGAAGAAATATTCAGCAATCTGAGTGAAGAGTGTGTTTATAACCTGCTGGAAGTGCAGGGTGCAAATTTCCCATTTACAAATTATTTCCCCTTTGTAAGATTTCTCAATTGATCTGGGGGAGGGGATTTTCAAGGCCAAGGAAGAGGGTGCTATGATCTCCTCAGCACAGACATGAAGATGTTCATCAGCAATACACCATCTACACTGGCTGAGAAACTGGTCATCAGCATTACAAGCTTCAGCCACAAGGGTGGATGGATTTCAGCACCTAGACCGGTGTGGATGTGCAGCTGTTCGGAAAAGCATGTGGGCCAGCCTATTAGCCAGTTAAATGAGAAGCTGTCGCAAATTACCATTGTCTCTAAACTTTTTCTTTTTTTGCTAACATCCAACTTTCGTCTTTTGTTACTTTCCCCATACAAGTTCTTTTCAGGTAATTTGTCAATGTGCACATTTGCACATGCTCATCCTGTCCAGCTGTTTATTATGTCTAAGAAGGATGTTTTCACCATCAGATTTAGGAAGCAGAGAGCCATGCCAGCTACTGAAATAACAGCCGAATATCAGCATCTGGAAAGATGTTCCTGCTGTCGTATTAGTGCCATGGAGAACATACTGATTCTGATTGTTAGTTACAAAACACCTAATCCCGACAATCTTGATTACATTTTTGGATCTATCCTGGGAATGGCATTTCCATAGATCAAAGTGAAAGAGACGGGGAAAAACAGGAAGAGGCTTGTGAAAACCTGTCGGAGGCATCGGCACACGCTTTCTCCACCTCAGCAAATGCATCTCAATGACACTCATACTGGACATGTGTCACGAGTGTCACCATGACCTGAGTGACACAAACGATACAGACCCTGAATGCTGGATTTTATGTCCCTTAGTGTCCAGCAGTTTTAGAGTCTTTGAGCATATTTCATTCTATGACTTTTGCAAAGAATCAGTTGGCATCGCACTAGACAAAAATGAGGATGAGTTTTAGCTTCCTAGACGGTACCTCAGGCCAGAAACTACCTTTCTGAATCAGAAAATAAAGGAGCAGTATACTTAAAATAGATATTTTGACTGTAATTTGAAAAGTATAGTGTATTCTGAAATCAAATTTTAATATCAATTATGTATTTCAATAGTAGACATACGATACACAGCCATTCTCTGTATTTGTTAAATTTCACCACCAGCTCACTTAGTTAATGAACTAATCTGTAAAATTATATGAAGCTTGCATTAACCAAACGAAATGTGTTAGCAGTCGGGTTCCACAAATATCTGGGTATACTGGATGGTAACAGCAAACACTGTGATGACTGAAGAAGAGGTTTCTAAGTGATAAGCTGACGCACATAAAATCGTGTTTTTACAGCAACATGAACATGCTGTGACATCCGTGGCAGCCTAAGACCTTTGTGTCTGTATATGGGCAGGCACATGTGCCACTTGCTTAAACATGAGTGATGCAGCATGCATGTGCAGTGATGCATATGGAATGCTGAACCCATTTTTCATTACCCAGCAATCCCCAGGTCTCTGCGATGGTCAGGGTTAGAGAGCACTTTGAATTCTTGCGCCTCTCTGATGAGTGACATGCCAGCCGCCTTCCCCAGTGGGGAGACAGCGGGCGTAACGAGCGGTGAATACGCTGCCGGCAAGCCTCTCGAATGCCTCGGCAGTGGAATACCAAGCAGGACGCCATCGGCCCCAGCATGGAGGTGGCCTGACAAGGCGTGTTGTTTAACAGTGCCCTTGGACAGCGCATTATGAATCCGTCAATGCAAGGTGCCGGCTCAGCCCGGAAACCCAGCGCATCCCCTGTGTCGGGTTTCGGAGCCCGGCACTGGAATGCAGTGACATGCGCTTGCCAAAAATGTGTAATATTCCAGTGATAAGCTTCGGAAGATTGGAAAATACGATTTAATTTCTGCAGGAGCTTGTCTTAAGTCATATAGAGTTAAATATAACATGCCAGTTATTCTGTATATTCGAATTCCTTAAATAACCCTATTAATTTGTGTGCAAATAATGATTTATTGATAAGAGTCATATATAGTACATAAGAGTCAGCTACTTTAGCAGTATGATACTGACAGGAGTATTAACATTCAGTAAAATTATTATTATTATTATTATTATTATTATTATTATTATTATTATTATTATTAAAACTGGTATTGTTTTCAACAAGTGTGCCAACCATGGGGGTCTTATTGCATTAAAGATTTTGTTTCTGACATGCTGCTTAGGGACATCTCTATGACATAAATCTGAAGGCTCACCTTGTACAAATTTCAATAGTTATTATGCTTGTTCAACGTACTGTAATCTGTCGCATCAATGAAATGCATTCAAGCACACAATGTGATGAGCAGGCTCATGTGATTGTGTGATAGTGCAGTATGCATTTGTGAGAAGTGCTTTTGATGTGAATGAAATGTTAGGAATGGATCCCCATGAATAAAATGCAATAAAAGGACAATTGTTCAGGAAAATTACCATACAGCTCTGTGCTGGATATGCGTCCATTTATACCATGTGGAATAGGAAACAATTCTGATGTTACGTCTGGGCAGGTTGATAAACAGTGTTTCTATGGCAACTCTATCTATCAGTCCTTTCATGAAATCAATAAAAAAATAACCCTTATTCAGTTCAATGAATGTAATGCAGTTGCATCACAAATCTCCCTGGCCGCTCGTTGTCCGCATTTGTAACTTCTGTTGTATGGAGTACAATTTTTGTTTTTTTTCTGGATGTCACACGGGATAGAAAGCTTCACTTCTGAATCAAAGCAGAGCAAACCTTGTTCCAGCAGCACGCTGACCATGCTGTAGGTAGTTTTTAACAAGTGAGATTTCTTTTTCAAAGGGCACAATATAAGTATCAAAAGAGATCAAAGCGAACAATCTAATACTGGTATTTGTTTGAATGTGCTTTGCTTGTTAACATTACTATATGATTATTATGTATTATGAGTCTACACTAATTTTAGTTGTTTCTTGAGTTTTTATTTATTTGAGGCGTTCATATCTAAGAAAATATTTTCAGGGCTGTTTTGAAAATAATTGGTACAATTGTTGAGCAAAACACATGTGTTATACTGTACAGGAATGTAATTAGTCTAATGTGATTCTTGTGTGATTTGAAGATACAAATACAGGTACAGTCACCTACATGTAGGTGAAAGTGAGTTTGCTTGTTCTCCCCAAGTCACCTGAATTTTCACTGGGTGCTCTGGTTGCCTTTCATGGTCCAAAAACATGCAGTTAGGTGAGTTGGTGTCAATAAGTTGCCTTTAATAACATATGAATGTTAGTTTGTGTTTTTGTGTGCGTTGCCATGGACTGGGAATACCATTCAGAGCTGGGCTGGGGCCCTGTACCCTCTGCTGCCTGACATAGACTCCCATGGATGGATGGATGGATGGATGAATAGTTGACTGGCTTGTAGGTAAGACTTAGAGAAGTTTGATTATGGTAGTTTAGGGGACAGACGCTGCGTCTGCTAAAAAAAGTACATATTCTGTAACAGTGGCCTTACAGAAAGCTTTCTGAGATCTGTGAAGGCTTTGTCATTATGGCATTAGGTTAGATAGCTAGTTATCCTTGTTCGAGTGAACTTTGCTGATAATTACTGTAATAGTGAAGAGAGGTGTGCAGCTCTCTGGGAAACCTGCAGGGTTCTGCCTGTTACAAAATTGATTGTCTCTAGAAAAGGTCATTTTCTACCATGTAAAGTTTTTTTTCTAAATATATTTCAGTTTACTTGATTTGTATTCTGAACGAAACCTGCCGACAGCATAGATTAAAAAACTGGCAGACGGATGCAGTGCTGTGCAGTTTCTTGTCTTGCAGTAGATGTATGTTACAATTGTTTATGTAGGAGAACATTAACGTAATAAATTGCATAATAAACTGCTTACGACAAGTTGTTAAATCATTTTATTAAAATATTCTGCCTGTAATTGTGAAAAGTGTTTCCATCATTATTCATTTTCTTGTGGTCCTCATACAAGATATAGATATAGATGTATATAGATATGTGAAGTTTATAGACCTCCCCTAAGCTACTAATTAAGCCTGTCCAGGGAACATAGAAAAGAGCAGGAATTATGCCGAGCCTGTGTCAGTTGTTTATGACATCTCACCCCCAATGCGTCTCTGCCTTTATGTCCTGGTTTATGACGTCCTAATGAAGGACCATTGGCCTCACATCAATGCCTTGGTAAGCTTCCCTTCAGCAGTTTCCACACCGAAGAACTAGCATTTGCACACAAACCCCCATAATGGAACAGCTACTCCGAGCTGTAGTATAACTATACCGTAATTACAGTGTCTTACAAAAATGCTTCAGTAATTCTCACTTTTGGCTTGTCTTTTGGTCAGAGCTATCCATCCATCCATCCATCCATCCATCTATCCATCCACCCACTCACCCATCCATGCATCCATCCATTTTATATACAGATGCTGCTCACTTTATGATGGTTCAACTTAGGATGTTTCAGCTTCACTATGATGCCATAGTGATTCACTTCAAACCCAACTTTGAATTCTGATCTGTTCCTGGGCTGGCGATGTGCCGTACGATACTTTCTACCGATGCCGGGCAATGGCAGCTCCTACACAGCCATGCTTCCAGCTTCTGTAGTGATTGTGAGCGTAAACATCTCATACGGTGCTTGACAATTTATCATATGGATACTTATTTATTTATCATGTCATATTCATATTCGGCTTACGATATTTTCAACTTACGATAGGTTCATCAGAACATAACCCCATCGCAGGTTGAGGAGCATCTGTAATGAGTATTTCAAGCCGAGCCCTGAGTATTTCAAGCCGAGCCCTGAGTATTTCACGCCGAGCCCTGAGTATTTCAAGCCGAGCCCTGAGTATTTCAAGCCGAGCCCTGAGTATTTCACGCCGAGCCCTGAGTATTTTAAGCCGAGCCCTGAGTATTTTAGCCCCGATGTCAATCCTCCTTCAGAAACAAAAGTAAGTGAAGCCCCAGGTAAACCTGACTTAGCCCCTGATCTTTTCATTAGCCATAAACTCCCCTGGTGCCAACCCATGCACACATTCACACCTAGAGACAATTTGACAACTCTAATTCACCTTAGCACGTTTTGCACTGTGGGGGAAACACGAGAACCCAGGGGAAACCCCATGATGACACAACATTCAAACACATAAAGCCACGGCAGAGACTCCCCCATGCTGCCCTGATTGGATAGGACGGCAAACTCAATATTCCTATATGCTGCCTATGGCTGGCTGTAGCCTTAGACGTCACCTGTAGAGTTACCGGGATTGTTTCTCATTTGTAACACCTTGCTCAAAAAGGTTTCTGAGTGGGCAGCTGTCACAGCACAGCCAAAATAAATTAAGTTCAGTTTTTAAGAAGAATAAGCCGCATGTGCTTTGGGTAAAGAGGAACCGAGGTGCTAATCAAGTCATGACACAATGTTATGTTTTTCCATTGAATACATTATTTCATTTAATGCCCACCTACCCGGTATTATAGAAAACTGTACATGTCACACCGATTATACTAAAACAAAGTTTAAAAGGTTACCTGCTAATAGATTTGTTTCCTTTTCCCCATATGATAGCATTACAGATTGATACATTACAACTAAAATGGAAACAAGCGCCATGCACTGTAACTGTGTTATCAATTCACAGTGTGAGACCAAGTGTTCTGGAGTAAATTAGGCTGACACTTAAGCTGTTGCCAACTGGCTTTATATTTCATTTGTCTAATTTAAGAAGCAAATATGACATTTTTAATCTGTATCACAGTGGCAAAGAGATAATATCGTGCTTGTTCATTTCCAATAATTAGATATGGGTTTCTAAATGTCTTTTGAAGTCAAGAAAATAAAAGCCTTGTACAATCCATCCATCCATCCATCCATTTTTCAAGTTCTTTGCTTGAGCAGGTTTTTGGGAGGCCTAGAGCCTATCCCAGGCAGTGCAGAGCACACAGTAGAGGGGCACGGTGGACAGGATGTCTTACAAAGATTAATACTTTATAAGTAACATCAGTGAAGTAGATTTCGGAAGGATATCCTGCACGAGTCTCTTGCAGCCCTCTCCCGGCGTGAGACGGCTGCTTGACATCTCTCCCAAAATGCTTAGCTGCTTCCATCTCGTCTCACTGGCGCAAGACGGGTACATTGTCTGAAGCCCTGATCCTCCCACGGAGAGCAAACCTGACAAAAGTTCTTCAGTAGCTCTTGCCTGAATTATAGCGTCAGATCTGCATCCTAGGCTTTAATGGACCGAATGGCATGAGGGGATGGGGGGGAAGGGTCCGCCCAGCCCTCAGTGGCTCTGCGACTGTGGATTCCACCTCACCCGTAGGTGCTTGAGTCAGCTATTTAGCCACGGCAACACAGTTGGCCTTGACTGGCATATTGTTCGTAAGGTGCTTAATGACCAGATGGTCAGAGCAAATCAGTTACTGCGAATTGATTTAGCATATTTATGAAATGTGGTGAATAATTAATAGGCTGAAAAAGGAAGTAAGGGGAGACTGCGGCCCAACTGTGAAAAGCGTGCCAGCACTGGCCTTGAACCCCAAGGCCAGCATCACTCCGCCGGCCCATGAACCCCCCTGCCCTAGGACAGGGGTGTACTGCCCCAACACTTAACCCCATTAATAACCAAGGTGAAGTACATTAACTCAAGCTAGATTATATTACTTTATTTTTTTTTTTACTTTTTAGAATTGAACCTCTTTCAATCTCCCACATGTTGCATTTGGAGGCAGTGAAATCTAATTTATCATGCTGCATGCATTTATTCACCGATCGTAATTAGTTGTCACACCCCGCATGACTTCTTGCCCTGTGTTCTCTGTGGTGTGGCGCTAACGAACCACGCCTGTTCTTCATTGAGCCCTGCCTCTTTTTTCAGCCCTTGTGCGGATGATCCCAGGTGCCTCTCATCTGCTCCTCCTCTGTGGTGTACATAGTGCCTCCTTGTCCTGAGCTCCCCAGTCCGGTCATTGCATTGTATTGTTGTGTGTGTGAGATCCTGCTGTCTGCCTGAGCTACCGCTTTGGTCACCCTGCGCCCTGTGTTTCCCCCTGCTCTCCCAGTCTTGTTTTGACCCCTCGCGGTCTGGTTTCTTTGCCCTTTTGTATAGTGTTTTGTTGAATAAAACCCCTTCCGTTTTCCCCAATGCCTGCCTTTGCCTCCATCCTTCCTAGCACGTGACAGAATGACCGGACTCAGGAAACATACTTTAACGCGAACTTAAACACACAAGACTAATTAACAACCACCCGAATCAGCTGATGACACGGGGATTCCACACGAGGTAGCGAGGGGATGGTGACACACAGGAGGATCGGCACAAGCAGGGCATGACACCTGTATTCATTGTTAATGATTTTGTATCATTTGTCCTCATCCATTCTGCCATTCTCTGTGAAGTGTGCAAAATGTTTAAAGAACGTTAAAGAAATGATCACAAGAAACTACAGGCTCTTTGTTCTCCATCACCCTGCAGAATGTGCAGAATATGCTAACAATTCACTGAGCAACTTTTCTCATGGATAACCTTGAAATCTGAACCGGTCAAATACACACAGACAGCCTGATTAACCCAGAAGATATGGAGGTCCAGAAATTTGCCCTGTGTCACAGCCAAGAAAGTGAGCTTAAATTCTTTGCATTGAAGACATTCGGCAACATTGGTTGACGGCTATGTGGGAAATCGGTTATGAATAGCCAGTTGTTAGTGATTAACCATGCCTGAATCAGCCAGTCACCCCCAAAACACATATAATAGCAGATCTCCCTCTCCTTGAAACTGTAGATAAATCTCCCAGAAATCAGTCCTGTCGAATTGAGTTATTTGTATAGAGAAAGCCATCCTGTTGAAGCCAGTATTCAGGGTGGTACAAAATGAGTTTCTCAAAGAAGCTGAAAATTGTGGAGAAGAGCTTGTAGCTCGAGACAGAATATTTCAGATCTTTCAGACTCCTTTTGACAAGGATAACAGCCGCTATCCGAAATGAATTGCACTGTGTATCCAAATGTCGGAAATGTTCGCTGCTTTTAATGAAAGTAAATGATTTGCTATTTTGTATGTGATTTTATGTAAAAATGTCTTTTGTGTGAATATTCATTTATGGCTGATTCACTGCTAAGAAAGGGATAATGCTTTTAATTTTCTGTACCTCTAATGGCATTGACAGCTCGAAATGCAGCACATAGATAATTTAAACCATTATTCACATTAATGAGTTTTTTTTTTTTGAAAACTCAGCTTTTAAAAACATTAAATAACTGGTTTCACAAACAGCAATGACAACGGAAAATTGTTTTAATACCGTCTTTATAAACCCTTGTCTATACAAAGCAAGTTTTTTTTAGGGGGGGGTGGCTGTAAATGTTTTTCAGGAGTCATTCTAAATAGAAAATAACAGTTAATTGCTCACTTTGTCAAAGACTGGGAAATTAAATGTAACAAATCCTAGCACAACTGTAACTGGGACTATAAAGGCAATGACATTTATGCCTTTTGCACCTATTTTTCCATGAGCTCATTCGACCCCTTACAAATTACTTTGAGTAGAAACTGGTAGAGAAATGCTTAATGCTTTTCATAAAATGTATCCACAGTAAATTCAGACAAGAAGGGTTAGATTCGCCTGTTTTGGCCATGAGCATTTCAGGTGAAGGTACATCTGATGATTTAACCTACCTTGTATGAGAATGATGTCAAATGCAGATCAGTTTATTCTGCATAGCAAATGCATGTCCAAAGCCCCATAAAAAATCAGCCAATGTGGCTCATATGTAGTATTAGAAGTGCAGTTGAGTTCTGCCAGATGTTTACAATGCCGAGAATGAGATATTTGGGTCTGTTATACTGGAGAAGAAAAGTAGTATATAGATTTTGGTCATATCCTGACAACATACGGATCCTCGGCTAAAATTGTTTACGAAAGTGAGCTGTACGTGCCTTGACTGTGTCTTCCTCCCTGTCATGGCAACATAAAAGTGTAGTAAAGTAAAGACTTGTTTGGAAGCTCCCAGCAGTTCTGGTGCTGCTCCAAAAAGAACAGCGGCACAGCTGGGCCGCCGTGTCGGAATGTGACGGTCACCCACAGACAAAGCTGCCTCGCTCCCTTGTCACGACGCCGTGTCCCCTGTCGGCCCCGCCGAGATAACACAGGGCCCCGTGTGCGACGTCCTGATTTGTGGATCCTCTCGGAACATTCTGCCATAAGGGGCTGTGGGGGGGGGGGGGGGGGGGGGGGGGGGGGGGGGGGGGGGGGGGGGGGGGGGGGGGGGGGGGGGGGGGGG
>JAODLD010000101.1:24048680-24097251 GCA_026781065.1 Mormyrops boulengeri | reverse complement strand
CCGTTGTCACGCGGCGGTGGCCCCTGGGGGCCCCGCCTATATAACAATGGGCCCGTTGGGGGCCTTCTTTTTTTGTGGTCCTTTGGGTAAATTTGTGCAAAATGGGGTTTGGCCCCCCCCCCCCCCCCCCGAAAAGCAAGTGGTGTAATTACCTTTGGGTTTGTTTTCCACTTCCTGACCAAACTCGACAGTGCTGTAATCTTTGCACTCCTGCAGCTCAGGGAAAAGGCTGAAATAAATTAACAGGAATTTACAGGAGCTAAAATTAGCATTCGTTTGGGCAGTAATCTGTGTGTCTAATGTAAACCGGGTGTCTAATGATATCATGTGAACATGGGAGCACAATGTTCTCATATCAATATTAGGAAAATGTTCTAGGTGTGGACTCTGAGTCCAGAACTTTGGCTCAATTATCCATTTCATTATCAATCGATGACCATCCATCCATGATATACTGTAGATGGAAAGCCAGATATCCAAACATACCTATTCACCTATCTATCCATTAACCTATCAGAGATAGAAAGAGATGGATATACAGAAAATATCCAAAAATATCTTCCATCCATTATAAATGATTGGTTAGATGAGGGGTGGATAGATCTGCTGAATTCTATCACAAACAGATCCAAAAACAATATCCATTTATAGTATATAGATACAATTGCATAGGATTAATTGCATTGAAACAGACTTTTCTACAGCAAGTGTTACCACTACTCCTCTGTCTGTGACAATTAACCCTGCCCATGGGGTAAGATGTAACACTTCACTTTCGGTGCAATTGCACAAGAACAGTAGATCCTAGGAACAAACATCAAGTTCATTTGTAGCAGAGATGTGTGTGCTGCCCGTATATAAAAATGATTCAATCAAACCCCAACATTTTTTTAATTATTTTTCCAAATCCAAAATGTGTTAAGTCTGGGGTTGGGGCCATTCCGGAATGCATTCATTAATTCCAGTCCAAATCAGGAAATGAAACTCGAGTTGGGATTGGAAAAAAAGTTATGGGGAACAGAACTGGAATTTAATTTGAAATTACTCCAGTTCCAGTTCTATTTCCTGATTTGGATTGGAATTGATGAATGCATTCCAGAATGGCCCCAACCCTGATTAATTTGCACCCCGCTCTCCCCTAAGTAGCTTGCATGTGGAGTGAAACAATCATAGCTAGTTAGCTAGTTAGCAGAACATGCTGCTTCATGTAGCTAGCTGCATCTGCTAAATAAGGAACACATTTATTTCATCATTTAGTATGAGTGGTGGTAACCAGCAGTGCAGGACTTACCACTTAGTCACATTAAACCTGAAGAAACATTCTTTGCTCCTTTTTATTCAATTCCAAGACGGTTCCAATTATATTAGTTTTTTAAACCTGATTTTAATGTAATTATTCTTCTAAAAAATGAATAATTTCAGAGTACTATATAAATCCTCATAAATAAATGAACAGGACAAGCTGCACCTTAACCTTACGCCCCTTGGTGAATTAAAAATTGAAGGATGTCTCATATTCGGTAAGAGTGAAAGTAACATTCTTGGAAGAAACATGCTAAATATTAAAATCAATTTTCTCTAACTAACATCTGTGGAAATAGTGGTTTAAATTTGTTGCTCTTGGCTTGTGGGAAGCTAGCGATTCCATTCCCCTTCTGATATTCATTTCTATTAGTACGATTATAATTAATCTAATAGATATTTTGCAAAACATTCCAAAAAATGATTGACCCAGGACAAAATTACAATAATCAGAGATAATCAGCCTGAGTCAACGCCACAGCTGACTAACTCCTTATATTTTATAAAATCCTCTGGACGTATGCTGTATACGGAAGACCTCATGTTTATAACTTCTGACCCCTGGAACAGTCTTTCAGTTTTTGCACTGTGCTTTTTTCCCCACCATGAATTTCACTGAAAAAAAATAAAATTTGCACGTTATTGAAAATTTTGATGTGCAGTGATTTTAGTTAGAAAATATGTTATTTCATGCTTTAAGTGCAAGATGGTAACACTTTGCCTTCCCGGTATTTTCCTGGGTATGAATTGAGTATGTACTGCATGTGCATAGGTGGGTATTGTGGATTATGATATTGTGGCAGCTAACTGCACCGTGCATTGCTACAGGTCAGGACCTAGACATAGGACAGTGTGTATTAAACAAAAAAAGCCTTAATTAAACACAAACCTCAGCAGGAAGCAGGAGGACATCCCTTAAGAACAGGAAAAACACAAACAGAAAACAGCGCAGCTACCTGAAGTTCATACATCTTAAACCTCCGGAGAAAACTCCCCCCTAACCTCCTCCATCAATCTTCTGACCTCCTCACCTTCTCTCCTCCCATATCCACCAAACTGACCCTGTAGCTAACATTACTCAGGGTGTCATGAGCAAGTTTACAATTTAAGGCTCCGGGTCGCCATGGTGACACAGGTCTACTCAAACCCCTCCCACACCCTCACTGTGCCCCCTGACATCTTATGGTATACAGCACCAGTCAAAACTCTGGAGGTAATTAAGTGATACCATTCAAATACTGCAATAGCCCAGATTTTCTCAGACTTTAGACTATTCAAATTATCCCCCTTTTGCTTCTATGACAGCACTGCAGACTCTTGGCACTCCTTCAAACACCTTCCAGATGTAGCCACCTGGAATGTTTCTCCAACAGTCCTGAAGGAGTTTCCACAAGTTCTGGGCACATGTTGGCTACCTTGCTCTTACTCTTCGATCCAACTCATCCCAGACCTACTCTATAGGGTTTAGATCACGGGATTATGGGGGCCAGGTCATCTGTCACAGCTCTTCATCTCCTTCCATGATCACCAGATACTTACTATATAACCTCACGGTCTGCTTAGCGTTGCTATCTTGTTAAAAAAACAAATGATTTTCAGTAGGTATGTCCAAAAATTTGACTGTTAGTGTGGCTATCACAGTATGTCACAGAAAGGTAGAAAATAGCTCACTGATATGTTTGACCTAGCTCTTTCCTATATTTCAGTCTGAGTATTATCCATTAGGTTAGGACATATTTAGTGTTTGGAAATATTCTTAAGAAATAATTGCAACAGAACCTCAGCAAACAAACAGTACATATTAAGCATATCCATCTTATACTGGCTAAATTAACCAACATTCCTGTTACAGTTCATTTTAATTTGACTTAATATAGTGACAATTTATATTAAGTCGGACTGAAAGAACAATGTGAACTTATTAGTAATGTTTATTTATACATGAATTGCATGAAGATTCCTGTGATTTAAGCAGTAATTTAAAATAAATGACTAAGTGGCCGCACATTTAATCACAGAGTTTCTTGTTGGTGATATAAAATCAAACATATACATTAATTAGCAAAAGAAAAGGTACTGTATGTTCAAAATAAGACTAATTCTGCTAATTTACAGTGAGATTTTTTGTCCTACAAGTCTTGATCCCTGAATGTGCAGGGTATAATTGGCAATGCAGACAGTTTTGCCCAAAGGATTCATCTTAAAAGTCTCTGAGATATTTCTAAAATAACCAAGGCATCCTTAATAGCTTGTCTGAGTCTGAAATTATACATATTGACAATGGCGCCATTGCCGACCTCTGTAAATATGCAAGACTGTGTGGAGTGGCACCATGATGGCTCTTATCTCCATCCTGTAGATCCCTGGAAAGTTTGGAGCACCAATCCTGGGGCTGTGTTCTTCCAGTGACCCTCAGCGGGGGAACACAATGTGTCAGCATTGGTCCAGAATCAGAGGGGGTGGGGTTATATTCAGCCTGATTTACATAAGTAAAAGAAAATATTGAATTCTCACTCTCTGAAATACAGCACAAATGTAACTCAATAAGACAGCTTTGTTTAGCTGTCGCTTTTGTTATTTAGGGGGTGTAACTTGGGCGTGGGGGGGTTGTATTGTGCTGTGTTTCTTTGGGTGTGTGTCACAGAAAAATACACCTTACATTAGAACAAAGAGAAGCAAGCCTTTTCATTTATGCCTCCTTTTTGCACAATGTTTTTTCCACTGTTTATATATATTGTTTTGCATACTGTGACCATGTACTCTATCAGTGGGGATGGATGGATGGATGGATGGATGGAAGTTAATTTGGCTTAGTTATATTTATAGCTGGTTGTTATGGGCATCCAATTTTCAGTGCTTTCCGGCTGTTGATATACGTGCTGTATTTCCATTCTACTATTCCACCCTTTGGGAGATTCAACAACAAAAATGATCTTAAACTCTTGTAACGGCGAGCTGTCTAGCTGATTGGATTTCTCTGATGACTAAGAAGACATATATGTGCTCTCTGAGAAAAGTGAGACATTTATATTCAAATTTTATAAAGGAGCTAATGGGAAACAGGAGCTGATTGTAGGGAATGGGGTGCATTAGTGTCCCATACTGAACGCCATATTCAGCTGCTACATGTGACTATTAAGAGGACTTTCATGTGTGGTAGCTGGATAAATTTATGTAAATCGGGACAAACTTCCATCCATTAAACCGAGGGCGACAAAAAACAATCATTCTCATAAAAACACTGGGATCATTTGCTGTTTGCAGTTTACGAGCAAATAAGGTGTCATACAATATGCACCAGGTGGGACGGCAAATGGAATCACATGACATGGCGAGTGGAGGGACGAAAGGAGACTTTGTGTGGGTATTCTGTGACATCAGCACCAGAGAAACAGTAGAAAACAAAGCAGATATCTGGGTCAGGGGGCGTGTTCTGGGGCTAAGAGAGAATGGATCCCAACCCTGTATGATTGATAACACTCCCCCCCTCCCCCCCGAACCGAACACATAAATATTGTAATAAAAATGACAAATGACTAATTCCACATAGGATAACTAAATGTGGGAGCATATTCCAATGATTATTGTCAAGAGGACTGATAATGTTATCATGCTTAAAAAATAAGTCAGACAGCACGGCAGCACAAAAAAAAATAAAGAACAATTGAGTAAAAGCAATTAAGGATATTAATTTGTTGGTTTCACTGGAACTGGAGTGACTTGCCAAGGTCAGTAAGGAATCATTCAAAACAGGCCCTTTAGGACAGAATGCAAGACATACAAATGGCATGCAGTCATCCATGACATCAGAGCATGTGGTTTCAATGAAAAACAACAGGGCGACGCTGCACTCAGACCAAGCTTTAAGTGATGCCAATAAAAATAGCTCGTCATTTATCTCAATTACTCACTGCACCAACTTGGACATTTATCTCCACCGAATGCCCTGGGGTATAATGAAAACATACATGACAGGAGATGCCAGTGGATTTGCTGACGATGTTTGCTATGCATATGAGCCATTCTGTTTATATAACTCCTCCAGTCCATTAGAGCCATTAGCAAGAAGTACAACCTCAGAGCGAAACTCACGCAGCCTCATTTGCATGGGTTCACCTCAAAGGGGCGGACTCGCAGGAGGTTTACCTCCTCTTCACCCTGTGGAAAATCTGCAAAAAGTGAGGGGGGGGATATTTGAGAAGATCTCCCTCGTCTGCAAAGACTTTAACTTCATGGAAGCAATTACTGTGGTTGGAGAGAAACCAAGCAAGGGATCTATAAACCGCTTTCTGTTTTTGTAATTGGGTCGGTAAAAAACGTTCATCTGTTATTGACTTCCAGTTTAATGTACTTCTTGCCTTTTCCCTTCAAACAGACCCTGTGAAAAACAAGAATGTATAACGTGTTGGTTTCTCATGAAGCCTCACATTTCACCAGAGGTTGAGGCAGTTTGCTGGGTTAGCTTTGGCAGACTGTGCAGGTATAAAGTAGGAAGCAGCATGTTTTGTCAGCTCTGTAGATTGAGAAGCTCAGAAGAATCAATCCTACAATTGCCATGTTGGTAAGTAGGCTTACCTTGAGCAACCCAGAAGAAGATACCCTTAGAATGAGATGACCAATTAGAGGCCATGAAACGAAACCATATCACAATACACTTACCATATTGTTTTTATAGATTGTAAATCCCTTGTAAGTTATTTACCCTTTTTAATCATCTCCCACAATTTGGACTGGCTTAATGGGTTTCATTAACCTCAAGCGAAGGTTTTGCTCAGGTACTGCGTGTTGTCAAAAATCAGTAACAAAATTAGTACAGTATTATCAAAGAAATAAGGGAAACGTAAGAGTAGAGAAGGCCAATGATAAACCAGCTAGTGCTGGCCGCATCGATCCATTTCCATAGCTGCTTATCCAGTACAGGGTGGTTATGATTAGTTAATGCCCCTACTGGTGTTACCTTCGAAAGTATAACACATGTAGTGCATATCATAAAAGACCACACACTCGTCCTACCTAGGCAGAAATGCCGATGGTTATGCCTATACATTGTTAACGGTTTGTTAATCCTCCTACATCGCAATACAGTTCATATTTTTACAGTGCAACATGGGAACCACTAGAGGGCATAATTTTTTAAGCTTCCAACTTGAGGTTGCCAATTAAAAATTAAAAAGGATGCAGAGCATAGCATAATAGCGTGTATAAGTAATTATTAAACAGGTAAGACATTATCAGCCTAAAATACTACAACAAATGACAGCTTAGAATATGCATAAGCTTTATCAGTAATGCCCTGAGCTTAATGTAACAGTTCGGTGCTAACGTTAAAGACTCATCTTATTGCCCGTCCCTCTTACATCTTCTGACCCTGGTTAGGGTCATATCTCAATGTCACAAATTATACTTTAGCTTAAGAATGTCAAATATGCAAATGCACTGTAACACTCCTTCAACACTTGAGGAAAGACTTCATTTCTTTCTCATGTTTTTGAGTCGTTTTTCCATGTGCTATATGTTTTTTTTTTTTTTTTTTTTTTACTTACAATTGCCACTAGCATTTGTCATTACACGTGTCACCACTGCTCAGCGGATTGTAACATTCAATTTGTTTGATTTTGCAAAGGACTTTGAGGACATGAAGGCCTGCGGTTTGGGAACTGGGGAGTAATATGATATTTAGCAGCAGCAATCTAACCTGCCAGCATTCCCAGTAAAATGGATGAGTGCAAAATCTTGGGAACCTTGATCGGAAATGGAGAGCAAGACTATTATGGACTTAGAATGCTTGCAGGTATTCGAAATATGAAATAACATACTAATATACTGTATTTTTCCTTTAGCAAATCAATACCGCTAATCAATTTGTCCTTATATTGTCTAACGGTATTTATTTAATATTTTTGCTCGTTTATAGGTATAATTGTACATCTTCTTCCCCTTGCATGATAACAGGGATCTCATTGGATAATTAAAAACAGCTGATGTACAGTAAGCTGCGTTCCATAATATTATTTGTAAAAATCACTATTTGGAGAGGACATAGTATTTTCTGTCTGGCTCGTGATATAACCAAGAAAACAGGTGCTATAAAAGAGCAATAGAAACAGGCACTGTGAAAAATGGAAAAAAAATCTGTAATAAAAACACTGATAAATAATTTGTCATGTAAAGTGTAGATTCCTAACCATTTGGGGATTGTTTCTTCCAATTACCATAGAGTGGTCACAGATCGATGTTGTCAATGCAACATACAACAGTGTTAACAGGAAACACTACAGATGCTGATAAAATGGACAGCATGTGTTCGCCAAATACAGTACGTACAATATTTGTATTGTACCAATATCATCAGTACACAACAACCGTAGATGCATGATAGTTAGGCTTCCTAGCAAGGGTAGTGGTTACACATATGACCACACAAACTATCGACCTAGGCTTTTTTTAGATTTTTTTATATTGGACTGAAACAAAGCTCTTTTACAGTCTCTGACTGCGTATTGTGTAAATATATACACATAGGTCCCACTGAGGCAAAAACTGAAACAGACACCAAAAGCTTGAGATCTGCAATTTATAGCGGAGGGGGGGTGGGGGTGTATTATCACGTACGTTTTCCCACAAATGTGTCAATTCCACGGACAGCTGGGGCTCCTCCCTGATTGATGTAGTTGTCAGTGCCAGCTCCACTTTGAGAAATGAGCTTGAAATCTGTTTGGTTTTCTATGGTCTTATGGTAGCCAAATATAGAAGATCTATGCTTCTACATTCCTTGGGAAACTGCATTTACTGTATATCTACTGCTATTAGAAAATGTTTGAAGGGCTATCATTGCCATACTCCATCTGAAATTCATGTTTTTATATAAGGCATCCTATACAGCCTTATAGCATAGATGTTAAAAGGTATCGTCTATTATTGTACAGTCACTCTAGGCAGCTGGCTACTTGGAATATAAATTGTAACCAACCCCCCCAGTAAATCAAAACCAACGAATACAACCACCCATATCATCCTGTTTCCCCCTAAATGGGTGGAGACCTCAACCCCCCCAGTGTTCAAACCGAAATTACGGCCTTGGTCCCCTCAAACGGGAGCACAGTTTTACTTCTGCATCATGCCATTGCAGAGCCTCCCCCGCCCTCCCTTGTGCAAACGTGTATGTAAAGTCTGGCCGTATGGAACCAAGGTCAGGAAGCTGAGCCTGTTATCTGAAGAGTGAGCACAGCAACACGCGCGCCGATGGCGCTGCCCGCTTCTCTCCTGGAAAGGAGCTGACAGTGCAATAAGGCAGACATTTAAAATCAAATCCACTGCTCTTAACGGTCCTTCAGCTCTACAATTTGGCGTCTTAAAATAGCCTAAAATCCAGTTGAGCAGCAACCACCATAATCATAACCGATAGACATCTCTGGAAAAATATCTTTTCTTAAAGTGCCCTTCTCCAACTGTCTCCTCTTCATTTCTACTTTATTGCAGGTTTTTTCTGAATATTGTGGCCTTTTCTATTCTCTGCCTTCCGTGGGTTTATTAAAGATTATTTTAATGTGTTCTACACTCTGTAAATGTGTTATTGAACTTAACTTTAAAAGAAAACATTTAAATGTAGCATTTGGGAGACTTTCACGATAGCTGGTGTCCAGTGTGTAGCTATGGCAGTTGGGGCACCTTGAGATTGGAACAGCCACCCTACAAATCTGAATACTCACATCGGCTTTTGTTTTTACCAGGATTTGTACATATTATTGCTTTCTCGGCAAGCTTCTCCAAGTCCAGAGGTCGAGAACTTAACCTGTGCTAGGCTGAAGTCATGGCTATAATTTATTATTGACAAATAGATCCCTGGAGCTCAGAGTCCTTTGCTTGGGTTAGAACTCTGGGCATCTAAATCATGCAGGGTGAATCTGGAATTGCTGGACAGGTATACCAGCACTCAATGAGAGTCACCCAGCCATATGATCCACATGCTTCTGGACATGGAATTGAAAACACACATTGCTGCATTTCTCTGTGTTTTCTATTATGTTCTATGGTATTTGATTAGCTAAATAACTCGACGAGGTTCTGATTAACTAAACATGGTGTGATATTGGTCGTGGCAACAAATCTTTGGGATGTTAGGACTGATCCCTGCAGTTATTTATGGCACATTACTATTTGGTAAAAATAGCATGGCTTTCATACAGTTTTATCAAAAGAGTCTGGAATTGTTTCTTCATCAGTATCAATCTGGTCGCCCTCCAGTTTACCGTGACAGGCTATTTTTATCTTTTCGGCATGTGCTTCCTCTGCTCTTGTCAGCAGTGGAGTAGTCAGTCAATCCAACTGCATGCTGTTAAATCTGAAATGGAGGGGCCTGACTGCTGATGTTTGGCCCGTCGGACACATATTTTACAGCATCTCTGTCCAAACATTAGGGCCTTTTTGGTTGTTGTTCGATGACTCCTCTGTCCCATTAGTTTCAGTTCTGTGTCAGCGACTGAGAAACCACAGCGTAGAAATGAGTTGTGACACGCGACGGCGGAAGGAGAGGGATAAGGATAGAAAGAGTTTATGAAAATGAGATTTTCTTCCCCCCATTCTCATACATCAAGTGAGTAATCACGTAAACAAAACCTGATTTTAGGCTCGGCGATACATCCATCACGGCTCAGCTTTTCCCGCCGCAATGTCAGAGAGGCATTATGGGTATGATTTTGATTGTAGTGAAACGCGAGTCTGTATACTGATGACGATCCCTTAATTTACCTCGATCGGGTCAGGAAGACGCTCCCTAGCTTTGGTCAGAAGCATGCTGATGCAGCTGCAGCATTCGTGCTGCCAAGGAGCCTCTGACTTCCACTGGCCGTTCAGAACCGTGAAACGGGTCATTGAATAGCTAAATGGAATCATTATGTTAAATATTTAAAAGAATGGGACACAAGGCCCCAAACTTTTTTTCCCCTCTTCCATTGGACTTCCCACATTCTGGTTTCATAGGCATTTACTGGATGTCAGCTGCCGTAGGCTCAATAACTATCACCTCTTTCACTGAAATGCAAATGGGATCCTTACCAGCTAATTAAACAACATTATCTATAGTCCTTAGGTTAATTAAAATTCTAGCTGCCTCCCAGGTTTCTGTGAGAAACTAAATTTGCTAGCTCTTTCATTTTGTTTCGTTATATATTGAGCGAGAGATGTCAGTCAAAACAAAAGGCACTTCTGATTACCAGAAGAGAGTCAGTCATTAAACACAGAGGTGAAAGCAGACTTTCTGTTCAATGCTGGGCAGCCTGGGTGACAAAGGTTGATGTGTCAATATGTTAATTATGTTTATATACAATCATTACATCGAGAAAGGAGGTGGGGATGTTATGTCAAAGTCGAGCAGCACACGGTGGCTAACCTATACTGATTATGGGGGAATACTAAAAGATTAGCACTTAGGTTAAACACAAGACTAATATCCAGACATAAAATCAGGTGTGTTATGAGGGCAGAAAGTGTTCCAAGTGTAAATCCAATATATGAAATCCTGATAAATATTATATATGTATAAATGTGATTCCTGTCATTTTCACAGAAAAATTAGTAGTTATTAACTGTTAAAAAAGAGCTCCCTCCTGCAAGTTGCCCACTGGTGTGTCACAACCGGCGGTTCCCCGCATGTCTCAGCTGTGGCTGTAATCACCACTGGCCAGGTACTGGAAACGGTACTTGGGAAATGCAAAGTATGCCTGTTTAAGAGAGGAGAGCTCCATGAGGACTGCACGTTCTCCTCCAGTCAGACAGCAAGATTAACCATTAGTCATCAAAGTCAAGTGCAGCACGTCTAAGTAAAAAAAATATATAATAATAGGTTGCAAAGGTGTGATTTGTTTAATGCCAGGGGGAAGGACATCACTGTGATCAAACAGAGATCAAACAAGGATTTATAAAAGGGAAGGTGTGTCTTTAAGGGGCCTCTCTCAGATATTGCTACAATCGATCCCATGTCACGGAAGTGTGGCATGACAGACAGGTGGATGTGAGGAACTTGTAAGAAGAATGAATACAGTTATAGTTTGCTTGTAACATTGTTTGAGGTCACTGTTGTTTTAGGGCTGAATTTGCACTAATAAGACTACTGGGATTGTTGAAATATTACATTATTGAAGAGTTAGTAATTATTTCCATCGGTTTTATTGGCATATTGATGCATCTGAAAATATAAAGTATGTTAGGGTCAGATTCGGAGAGGAAAACAAAAAGTCACTCTTTTTCTTCCGTGATTCTTTTTCTCCACAGACTGGGGAAGCTCTCATGAACAAAGGAAGCATGGTGCCACCAAGGAACAGAGAAGTGTGTTCAGGTGCAAGTTCCACAAGGTGAACTTCTGAGGTATTCAATGCTGTTTACTTGCTTTTCCAGTCCTACAATGAATAGTTAGGGATCTGAATGCTTAGTCTGAAGCATAAATTCCTTATTACGTTATAATTTTACAATTATTACATTATATTGCATTATTATTTTGCAGTGTTTTGTTTTACATAGCTGGAATAGCTGTGTGCTATAGCATCTTGACTATAAAAAAAACCTATGCAACTAGATGATTGGGGATTAAATATTTATATGTATAATAGCTATCACGCATATTGAAATAAAGCTATTAAACATTACTAAACTGAAAATTTTACTTGACCAGAAACCGAAGAAAGCTCAATAACAAGATAATCTTCTCATAACAATATGATGTTAATCCTTCATACTGTAGTTCTACCAAATATGAAAATACACATGGCACGGTAGGATTTATTTAGTTTTCAAAAAATAAAACTCTTCCTTTCCGCTGTGTCATTATGCGTGCAGAATGATCGGTATTGTAGAACCCTCAGAATTAAAGAGCTCATAGAAAGAGTATGTCCTTTAATAGCAGAGCTGAGCAATTCAGCTCCTACCATTCAAGACACGCAGAGCTCCCAGAGCATAGATCTCACTTTGGCTGAAAGGGGTAACAAAAAGGTGTCCTGCAAAGGCAGAAGGCAATTAGAAGTATTTTCTCAGAATAAGAAAGCAGCTCTGTCTAGCCAGAAGATAGAGCAAATGTCTATGCAGACATGTAATTATGATTTCAACCTTCAAGAAGAATACAGTACAATGCATTTTATTTATAAATATTGATTATTCATATGTCCATTGTAACACTGACGGTTTATCGAGCTCTGTGTTCTTTGAACCAAACCCATAATCGTGTGATTTTGTGTCCATTGTGTGCTTTTGAAAACGCTTGGAAACAGCAGGCATTCTTGGCTCATGTCGTTACATGCGTGCCGTTCACGCTGGGGATCTGGCACCCTTATTTCAAAGGTGGGCTTTGGAATAGTGGCATGCCGCTCAAAGGTACATCCTACCCGATGGGGGGTACAGGGGACAGGTCCCATCCCCACTGTGACTCACAAGCTGCCGGAGAATGCGGAGCTGGCCTCCCTTCCATGGTTTGGGTTAGATGCCTGAGTTCACCACCCTCTCTGCTCAGTACTTATATGGCTTTGGGTGGAATTCAATTAATGGTGCTTCCCTCAAAGTGCGTTACGCCGCCTGATGGAAGCCCACAGTCTCTAGAGTGGTGAGAAGTGGGTGGTCGACAGCATGTGCAATGGGAGAAGGGTGCTTTTTTGTTTTTTTATACCGCTCCTCCCAGTTTGGAATGGTCGCTGTGTCTAGTGGAGGAGACCTGTGGTGTGGTTTATTGGCCAATCCCAACTGGGAGAAATTTAGAGAAGGATGAAAAGGAAGTTATGAAAATTCACCACCATTGTCCATCCATGTAATGACAGACATAGGCCTTCTTGAGCAGCGTGAAGCTTGTAAATGGACAGACTGTTGTTTCTCTTCGAGGCTGCTTCTCTATTTTCCTGGGCATGCTTCTTTGGGATTGCATTAGGATGTTATGGCGAATCAGTTTCTCTTCAGACCCACCAGTTTAATTTAATGTAACGCTCTTCACAAGTGTATAATGACTGAGGCCCGTGTGTTTAAAACATGCACTAGAATGAGCGTCAATGACAGTCCAAAGGAAAGAGATAACAGGACAGTGTGGAAAAACTGAACAGATGGTCATGAGATATGAAGAGCATGATTAACAAGAAATTACACCATTATGATAAGCCTGAGAAGATATTATATGCAAAATTAATGATGTGACGTACAGGCTGATATTCATGTAAAAGAAAAAGGTATCCGTACAGTGAGTGTTGAAGAAGAGAAGAAAGATGTCCAACCGATCTACATAGCTATGCTTGCACTTTTATGAAACAAATGAAACTGCATTATATAAGATGCTTAAAGTGCATATTATGACACAATATGTTTTATAGAAAATTCAATGCAAGCTTTGTGGAAAAGCATATAACTATATACAGTAACTTGTTACAAGTCCAATTATTCAAGCAGTACCTTATTATTACCATATCTGAGAGTCCACAGTCATAAACCGAGGATGTCCTTAAGCACAATAAACTTCATGTCAGTCATTGATGCAGGCCGGAGATTAGTACAGATGATTCACAGAGGCCTTCAGAAGAGTGTGTGATATTAGGGCAAGCTTTTAAAGAACTTTCTGCCCTTAATGTGACAACACACCATTTAAACTACATTGGGTACAATATGATAAGGTCATATTACTTAGCTGGGAGCAGCATTATCATTGCAACACTTAAGGTCGGCAGAGTATCTGGCCTTGTGAAAATCCGATCTTCAGACAAATGTGCAGCTAATTTTTCAGCCCAGACAGTGTCCATGTTTAAGCCATTGAAAAAGGTCACTCTTCAGTGTGAGCTATGAGCCTCAAAGGTCACCAGAATGGTCTGGGACAGGTGTTACTCCGTGCCCTTAGATCACTTCATTACGAGTTACGCAAAATCCATCTGGAATAAGGGCAGGCTTGGATATTCCTTTATGATTGATTATTGAAGAAAACAAGTTTTTTTGGAGTAAAATAAGCTGTGGATGTGTGTGTGAGTGGGTATACCTTACCTTATGGGGACACAATGTCCCCACAGCGTGATGAACACCCGTTTTTCTTTCCTTATGGGGATAAGGGAAAACTCAATTTAATAAAAATCTGTGACTGCAATGAAAAAACTAAAAATGCAAAAACTCTTGTATTTTGTTTGGTTACTTATGGTTATGGTTAGGGCTGGGTGGGGGTTAAGGTTGTCATAGTTAGCATTAGCATTTTTCAAATGAATGACTGGTCCCCATAAAGATATGTTTACCAAACGTGTGTGTGTGTGGGTGTGTGTGTGGCAGTGGCATTTGACCTCATATTTTAAAGTATTAAAAGTATCACAGCACTGTGGTGGCGGCACAAACCTAAGCAGGTCTGTACTTATGGCTTATATTGCAACTGTTTCTATATGAATGTACAAATGTTAACTGGTCTTGGTGCGAGGGGACTTGTGAGGTTAATTGGTAGCAGGTGTTTGTAATATTTCATTCCCACCTTTGTGATTTTTCCTTAATAACCCCATTTAACAGCAGGAACATTGATGTCATACAGTTCTACAATCAGCGAGATTCTTTGTAATTTTGCGAACATTAATTCTTCATCTGGTGTCACTGAGGCATATGGCTAGGTGAGAGATATACAGCAAAAGGGGCTGCTGAGATTGAACGCCAGGCACAGTATGGGGGCTTCAAACCGCAGCGAAGTACCCACTGCTTTTTGGCGCAGAGAGGAGGGGCATTACGTTCAGCTGAGATAAATTTTAAATTACATACTAATGTTCAATTAGTCCAAGTGTTAACCTGGGCCCCATCATCTTTTATTAAAAAATAAGATGAACATATATTTTGTTTAAACTGTACAGGCTTATTATAAATCTCAAGTGACGGTTTTTCGTTATCAAATCAAATGCAGAAAGAGCACTTGCATTTTTATTGCTATCCTTTTTGTAAGTGAATGCCAGGAGTGATTCTGCTCAGATACTCTTTGCAGCTACTTGAATTCCTGCATTTCATTCTTTGGATAATTTGGAATGATTTTATTATAGTGCCATCCATTTCATTACAGTGCCATCCATGATAGTATTCATGACGATGCAGCATATCATGATCACTATGGGTTATTAACGTTTTTGTCTGGATGCCGAATGGAATTGTGGGTCTGTAAAAAGTCAGCCTTGGTTTTAATGGTGCAATCGTTGGACACTTTGAATTTGAAAATTAATTATATTTCTCGAAGGGTCCCACAACCCTGACAAGCAGCTAGAAGATGGATGGAATTTAACTTGACTGAGTTGGCTTTGCAGGGTGTTGATCCATCCATCTTATAACCACTTGTCTTTGTCAGGGTTACAGGGGCAGCCTGGAGAGTCACACCCTGGATTACAGTCCATCACGGGGCAAATACACAAACCATTTAGAGACTCCGGGCAGCTTAACTGCATGTTTCTGGAGGAAACTGGAGGACCCCCAATCGTGGAGGTGCGAGACCATTGTGCCACGCACTGAGCCCTCATACCGTGCTTATATGTTCTATAACCACATACACAGTTTAATGATCACCTTTTGTTGTAGTCTGCACAGTGTGGCTTGGTGGTTTAGGACACAATGTCCGTGACCGAAAGGTCACTGGTTTGAACCCTGGGGCCAACAGACTGATGCCAATTGCTCCAGAGGTGCTGCGAGCTGGCTGACCCGGTGCTCAGACCCCTGAGCTTACTCTCACCTCCTTATGGGTTTCATAGAGAGGACAGCAGAAAATACAATTTACCAGTGGTGATGAATAAAGTATTACAATTCTTTGTTCATAGAATCCCTTTCTATGATTCACGTGTCTATGTATTCAATTTTTTTTCTCGTATGAACAAGCCATTACCCCCAGTGCTCTTGATATTCTGTGTATATCCATGTGCCGTTTCCATACCTGTCACTGCGGCATTGGAGTACAGGAAATCCCTGCTACACTGGGGGGTCAGGGAGTGGGCAAATTCAGCGTGAGTGACAGGCTCTTGCTATCAGACCAGCCGCAGTTATAAATAAGATAAACAGCTATTGAAACAACAGCCCCTTTGCCCTTCTGTGCCTCACCAGTAGGAGTGTCTAAGCTTTTAACTACAAGGCGGCCAGAACCCCGCAGCCAAATTCCTGTGACAAGACCTGGCTGCCTCAAGACACAGATGCATCCTACACTCGCTAACTCACACTAACACAGGAGGTATTACCCCAGACTAACATTAGGGACACATATACCCATGTTTGGTCTCGTTTGAATGGTCACAGTACGACGGGCACAATACTCTCAACCTTAAAGCAGTATGTTCTCACATAAGAGAAATATAGAAAGTAAGACTAAACCCACCAAAGTGGAGGATCTTATCACCTGGTGGAACAAAGGAGTTCCCACATTCCTCCTAAAGCAATTCGATTGGCTGAGGGTCTGAGAATTGATAAGATCAGCAGCTCTCCAGGACTCACACACAAGATCAAAACAGTCCCTAAAATAATCAATCACAATATTTGGTCAGTAAGTTTAGTCTTCAAAGACATCCCGTTTGGAATACTTAAGGAAGAACTCCAGAGTAGCAAGGGGAGACACTCTGTAATCAGAGCTCCCACATAGTGCTGTGTGAATCTACATCTGTAATCAGATATTTTCTGCAGTTACTCTATCCACTCAGCTGAGGTATGTAATGGTTTAATTGTTGTATTGTTTTTCACATGCTGAGTTACGGCAAAGACCGGCTCAGCCTCTAAGGGCGCACTCGCTGAGTTACGGCAAAGACCGGCTCAGCCTCTGAGGCGCGCCCACGCTGAGTTACGGCAAAGACCGGCTGCGCGCCTACGCTGAGTTACGGCAAAGACCGGCTCAGCCTCTGAGCCGCGCACTCGCTGAGTTACGGCAAAGACTGGCTCAGCCTCTGAGGTGCGCCCACGCTGAGTTACGGCAAAGACCGGCTCAGCCTATGAGGCACTGACAAGCTCAGAAATGGCAAGTGTCGGCTGAGCCCCTGAGGAGGTAAATGAGTTGCCGGGCCTGAACAGTGGTGTAATTTACAACTACAAGTGTAGTTGTAAATTTCCCACCCTCTGAACCGAGTCCTACACAGCAGATCCGCGGATCGCCCTCTCAGCCGAGGCAAATCCGGTATACTCCACCCTCTGGGACTAGTGGGAGTTAAGCAATACGAAAGCCCAGGAGTGATCTGAATCTGACTAAGATAAATGTCATGACTAAAACACCCTAAAAAGTCTTTCATTAAATTGCAGTCAGATATTATTTGGTTTTACCTAAAAGGGCAAGTAACTTTGCAGGAGCGCACAGAAGGACCTACACGCATTCCAAACCTATGGCCGTCCAGTTGGATTCCGCCATTGGGCCAGTGGACGGTTCCTACAGAAGCGATGGCCCAGGGCCTCAGTGAGGTGTCAGAATACACTGCTGTGTACAGAGACACCAAGCACACGACACAGATGGGACCAATTAATAGAAACAACTCTGACCCCCCCCCCATACAAACACTTCAGAGCATTAATTTATTATATTCTAAATAAAGTACACAAAACATTATTACGCTGCGGCATTTAGAACAGAGGGGCTTGTGAGTTAAAATGCCCTTTAAGCCTGCTGAGGGAGTAGTACAGAAACATTATACATTCAACCACTCATGAGACGAAACTCCGAAGCCCCAGCAGACCAGACATTCAGCAGTAGAGTAGAAATGGGATCATGTGAGCCGGCATCTTGATTATAGCAAGTCGCGACGCGATGCTGTATTTCCATCAGGCAAGGGACGGACAGTACCTTTTATGAGAAACCTGTTGTACAATCTTTAATAGAGTGCCAGTGTGTGGATTGTTGACTCTTGGGGTAGCACTGTAGGCCTTTGGGATTGGGGGTTCGATTCTCACTGGAGGTTCTTCCTGTGTTTCTGTGGGTTTCCTCCTGCAGTCCAGAAGCAGGCAGTTTGGTGTGTCCAAACTGCCCATAGTGCATTTGCCTTATGATGGACAAGAGTCTCATCCAGGGTGTTCCCTGCCCTTTGCTTCCTGGGACATGCTCCAGGCCCCCCCACAATTCTGTGTTGGATGAGTTCTTATGAAAGATAGATGAAAATATACTTAGCATTTTACTTGCCTGACTTTTTTTTGCTCACCGTGTGATCTGTGTTAAAAATGCTTTGGCAGCTTTATAAATTGCTTGTGGAAGTTTTAATTACACAAAATTCTACTTTTGTGTAAGTAATACCCCTATGAGTTTATAAATTGTGAGCATGTATATGTGCTCTGTTATTAGGTAGCTGCCAGGTATTTATTTGGCCGGTTTGTTTATCAAATAGAGCTGACTCCTTTTTGGTGTACTCCATTTTTGCGACATCCATCTCATCTCACCACACCACCACCCCATCTTCTCAGAGCAGACCTCTTCCTCCATGACCATACGCTCCAGCTCAGGGACCGCATGATGTCCCCACAAGCCGTCAGATATAATCCCTCCAGCATGTCCTGGCTTGTCCCCCGGGCCCAAGCTCTGTGTGATGTGCCCGGAACGGTTCCTTTGAGAACTAACATTCATTCCACATTGTTTTGAAACTTCTGTAACACGAACCGAAACTGTTCCAGCTCATTTGTGTACCTGTCCTATGTATTTTTAATAAGGTAGTTTATGTTCACGGATATTGGCAATAAAAAATGATATAGGGTATAGGCTATAAATTTTTAGGTGTGTGTTTGTTTTTGTGTATATATTAAATAATAAAATTCAATTAAAATTAAAAATGGGTTAAGCTGAATTATTGTGTACTACAGTGATACAGTGTGTTTCTGTGTGGGATTTTCTGCAGTGGATGGATACCCCGATACCATGTGTCTCCCTTGACAGTGTAAACTGAAGCACATCCACCTACAAGAATATTCTTCTATGAATGATGCCTCACAGATTTTATGGAAAACATCCATCCATCTTATGACTGTTTATTCTGGTTGAGGTTGCGGGGATGGGGATGGAGATGGAGATGGAGATGGAGATGGAGATGGGGATGGGGTAGAATCAATTCCAGGGCACAAGAAAGAGAGACACGTAGGCTGGCAAAAAAAATGAGTTTGAATCCCCCTTGAAATTTGTTGTGACCCCCAGTCGGCGAAATCTATGGAGGGTGACCCGCCCCCCCAACACACACACACACACACATCTCAGTTGGCAAAGTCTACTGAGGGGGACTGGACTCCCCCCTGAAATGTATTTCTGGCTATGGGTATGCAGGGCAGTGTCCATAATATAGATACTATCTTACCTCACTGCTTGTCTTTGAACTGTGGGAGGATTCCGTAGAACCCGGAGGAACACATTCAGCTTGGGGAGAACATGCACTCTCCACACAGATGCAGGGGAAGCGGGAATCGGAGCACCAACACTGGAGCTACGAGGTACCACCATGTCACCTCCATTGTTTCTCATTATGAGTTAAAATGCTGATAAAAACTAGACTCCCAATGGTTTGAATATTAATCACCTGAAAGGTGATATAGAGTTAGACCAAGAAACTTTTAATCCTAGATTAAAGCTTTTTCCCCTGAAAGGTACATCTGATTGGCAGCACAGGGCTTGCACTGAATTCGTATGAAAGAGGCATCCGACTGATATCAGCACATGACATCCTTTCGTTGAATCTCTGTAAATGGCACTTTTCTCGCAATCCTTGCCGATAAGAAACGACCCTGACTGCGCAGATTTGTTAATGTCTCATGATGAAATTGTTGTTTATATTAATCAAATATCTAACTTTGATATGGAGCATTTTTATCTGTCATAGATAAGAATGAAATCACGATGTCACTTTCTCTCGAGGGAATGCTGGCACTGAAATTCAAAAACGCTTGAAGCAGTCTCACTATTTGATCGTGAAACCGACATTAAGTTTTCACGTTCGAATGAGTGCAAATTCTTTGTTTTTATCAGGTCATAATCTAACGTCCAGAACGACCTATGTGCAATGCTGCGTTTCTCGTTTATACATCACTTGCAGAGTTTGTTTGTAACAAAGACAAAATCTGATTTTTTTGTCCTGGAACTTCAATCGTCCTTTGACCTCCCTCACAGCAGTGACAGTATGATGGCACTGCCTTCCGGGACACCAGTCTCAGTGATGTCCTCTGTACTATTGGTGTGTTAAATCTGGGTGCAGATTCTGGGTACAGGCAGTTCTAGTAATATGGAAAAGTGACATCAACTGGAAGACAATTTCTTTCAAATGCCATCATTCTCCGCAGATGTCTCTCACACCGAGTCCCTGTCAGCTCCTGGCTCTTACCCACAAACTTCATATATCCTGATCTCCTGGTTTTCAGCACCAGTTTACATTATGGTGTTACTATTTCATAGACAAAAGACCCCCTTTCAAAGCACAACTATGAAAAATTGCTTTGAAGGTTTTTATGCACGTGTGCCACATGTGGTAACTCAGGTAGTGTGTTGCAATGGAACAAAATCGCATTCCAAGTCTTAATTGACTTGGAAAAAATATTATGACTGTGCCCCCTTTGTGAGCAACGATCTGTGCTAATTGCGGGAAATGCCCCCTGATTGATAATGCTTTTGAGTAAAAGCTGCATAAATCACGTGATTATCACCACAGAAAAGAAATCACTAAAAGGGCTGAGATCTTTGGCTATAGACAATAATGCAAAGGAAGTGCTTCACTCCAACTATCTGTGCTGCCAACTAATTTAGTAACAACAACCAAACACAGGTTAAATTTAGCATTATAATGTATTTTACTGTCATTATATGTTTGTTTCGGCTCTGATATTGACAAATCCCATTAGGATACACCAGTAAGCTCTTATTTCAATGCTTTTTGGAAGGGTGGTATTATATACTCTTTGGGGTCAGCTGAGGTGCTATTAGAATAAATGATGGACATGATGGATGGATGGATGGACATCTACTTGTACATAAATGCGACCTATATATACACTACAAGACAAATGACATAATTGTTCATGAACGTATGTGTCAACTGACAAACTGTCACTGAAGTTCCGTGTGTCACTTGTGATGTTAGAATGACATTGTGTGTTACACTAAATGGCTGACAAGTGCAGTGTGGCAGTTGCGGTGTCAGAGTAACCAACTTATGACAAGTGACAGAGAACTCTTTCTGATAATAAAGGTGTGCAGTTAAGACGAGCAGAACGTAAATATTTGACAGCAGTCAGCACAGAATAGGATTCCCTGAACCCATTCATGTCTCATAATTATTAACCCATTTAAATGAACTTGTCAAATGTCAAGCGCATGTGATATGTGGTGGGGTGGCAGAGTGGTTAGCACTGTTGCCAGAGAGGGGCAAAAATACATGGAAATATATACTACCAGTCAAAAGTATTTGCACACCACAGGTTTTTACCACTTTTCCATTTATCTCATAGACTGCAGATATTTTATTCTTGCTAAGCCCTGGAAAGCTAGTGAACAACTATACAATAAAAAGACAAGTAAAACAAAACAAGTTTCCCTTATAAAATGGAAAGAGTATGTGACAGACCATGTCTGACATCCTATTAACCGGTTATGTGGTGATGGCGTAGTCAAATTCTAGGCTGTCCTTTAACTTTAAATCCACTAGTTATAAGTTTCATCCAATGAAACAGAGCAGTATGTAACGCCCCTTGTAGAATACAAGATACTCCATTTGTGAGTGTAACAAAATAAACTACAAAATACAGACATCAAGCAAAGTATTAAAGTTCAGGATGTGGTATTTTCAAAATACAAAAATACATTTCACATACTTCTATTCTATATCAGCCAGTTCCTTCACAAGCACATCGACTCAAATGGCCAAAGCATAAGAATTTTTTTCGCTGCTTAATGAGGCACAATACATATGTGAAACCAAACAACAGATCAAACATTCTAAATCGTCATAGATGTATCCCAACTACTCACATGACACTCAGATAATGGTAAGTCAATCAAATGAAAAAGTAATGATAACAATCTCAGAAAAAGTGAAATATGACGAAAACAACTTATGCACTTCACTTCACAAAATCTTAAAACAGAAATACGCCTGAATGGAGTTTGTAAGTCTTTTGGCTCAATAGTGATCAAGTACTGGTTCTAATGACCATCATATACACATTAAGAGCAAAGTATTTCTTGTATTTTCAAAAAAAAAAAATGAAAACTTAAGTATCGTAGCACCGGCGGGATTCGTATATCCCAACATGCTCGCAGGCAACTGTAAATAGCCCCTTGTGATATTCTTATTATATAATACTTGTATTCCTTATTGTCGCGTGTGTGTCTGCCTGTGTCATACATGAGCTCTGTCTGATCCTCGCGTGTTGTTAGCCATTGTATAAATCTCCCACCGTGTGTGTACTTGACAGTCCAGCGTCTGACCTCCCTGTGTTTCCGTGTGAGCGGTTGGTTGGGCGCCCTTTGTAAGTGCTATGATAAAAGCATGTTCTTCCCCACAAGCAAGTCTCCTTGTCATTTGCCGCTTCCGCAATGCCTCGGTCAGTCCGGGGCTACAGTATTTTGATACAAACTGCATAACCATTTTAGGAAGTCAAATGCACATTACAAAATACAATTCTGTATTTAAAATATGTATTTTAAATACATGTTTTGTAATATGTATTTTAAATACATTTATCAGAAATACTGCCCATAACTGTTGCCTCACACCTCTGGGACCAGGGTTTAAGTGACGGCCATGGTTCCATGTGTGTGGAGTTTGCATGGTCATCGTGGGCTTTCCTCCAGGTACTCCGGTTTTCCACAGTTTATTGGTGTGAATGGTGTACGTGCCCTGCGATGGGTTGGCACCCCAAGATCCTGAAAATGGATGGATGGAGGGTCAGACGTCAAGTGTGATATTACCATATGGGTTGGCAAAATGGTAGACTCAAATTTAGGAGACAACAACAATTATTATTATTATTATTATTATTATTATAAACATGCAATTCTAATAAATAAACTCAATAAATTAATCGTAAATACCAACAAATAAATACTGTCGTAACCATCACTGAACTCTTGAAAAAAAGGTACAGGTTATCCTCCTTATTTTGATATGTGGATTTATGCTTAAAAGCTTAGTTACCAAATAAAGTATGAATTACTTGTCTTACACTTTTTGTAAACTGGATTGGTATAGCTACTGAAATTTTGGCTTATGGGTGAGCCAAATACCCGGTTTAAATGAGTATCAGTAAACAAAATATGTTCTTTCTGAAGCTGATTGTCATCCTACCATTACTGACCTAAATTCGCGTCTGTCTTCAGTGTTTATTTCCGTTTTCTCATTGGATTTCAGCAAAGCTCATTGGCCTGCTACACATTGGGCCATATTTTCCCCCTCTAAAACATCCTTTTTCAGTTTTGGGGTGAACTGCCCCTTTAAACCATGCCAACATCCAGTATTAAGCTCCGCCCATTATGGATACATATTTTGTTGGTGGAACAGATACAGTCCTTTACTCGCTCACCCACATTATGGTTAACACATTTCTGTTATGTGAATTAGACTATCCAACTAATTATGCTACAATAATAATATTTTGTCATTATTATTGTTATACATTTAGTTAAATATGTTACTGTCCATGTTCTTCAGTCTTCAGTGGAGTTAACCTTTATAATAAATTACTGAGATTATATTGAGATTGTAAATACAGCCTAATCATTGTTTTAAAAAAATGTTGAAATAAGGTGCAAAAAAGACAGCAAACGTGAACCCTGCAGAGACATGCTGAAAAAGCCTGTCGGAGTGCAACAGTATAGACCTGGATACAGTATGATCTATTTGCTTAAAGGAGATCTCACTCTGTGTGTCATGTGGTTTTATCTGAGTCTCGTGTTATCAGTCCAGTACTATGGGAGGCATCTTTCCTGAAATCTTGGTCAGGCCATATCGGCTCTGACAGGTTTGTATAAGAATCTGAAGAGGGCTTTGGGATAAATGTATTTCCCAGGATGGACACAGCTGATAAGAGGGAAGACACATCATAGTCACATGTTATTTTAGCTTTGGTAAAAAATATCTTACAGTTTAAGATGAATGTAACAATCATCATTTGAATCTATTTTAGTTGTTTTATTTGTGCACAAATGATAATCAGATTATACAACAACATTAATAATAAAAAAAAAAACTATTGGGCCATGTCTCTTTCCCAACTTTTTTGATATTTTCACCACACATTCAGTCCATTGTGAATTGCATCCTGGAGATCATTTGATTAAAAACAAACAATGAAGCTAAACAAATTTTGATTATTATTATATTAAAACTGTGAGCGCCCTGTGATGGTTTGTCGCTCCGTCCTGAGTACTTCCCTGCCTTGTGCTTGTAGCTTCTGGAATAACCCTGCATAGAACGAACAGGTATGGAGAATGAATGAATTATAATAGTATCATACGCAGAGGCATGTATGGACTGGGGCTACCACTGCTTGCCCTAAACACCTGGACCTGTTAAACAAAAACAATTTCTGATCTTTCAGCACATTTTTCTCCCAGGCATATTATTAAACCTACCAGTCCCTAAAGTCCACAGTGTAGCTGTACACTAAGTAAAAGTAGCCAGAACTGTGAAGGACTCAGATGGCTGGCCTTACAAAGAAATTAGATGCCTTTCCTAAGCAATTTGAATCCCTAATTGCTACTTAAAATGCATGCCTTTAATTTATATATACTTCAAGACATCTAAAAGGAGCCATCTGCTGATCTGAGTGACAGTAAATTGAAAGCAGTAATACATTATTGGCTAGGGCAATAGCTCTGAAATAAATCCACAGTACTTATTGGTGATCAATTATTAAAATCCAGAAGGCTCACTCCGTTGTGTGTAATGGGTGCTATAAATATAAAGATGAAAGCGTATGATTGGCTCTGTGCCATTGGAGGTGGGGTCTCGGTGCCACACTGGCAGTGGAGCGTGCTCTGTGAGGATGGCACATGGAAGTGTCCGGAGGCCTAAAGGGCAGCGCCCGCAGTGGAGGGAGTGTGAGAGTGGTTAATAGGTCACCATCTCTGTGGGAGAGGGCAGCTGGAGATCTGTCCAGCCTTCTACCATGCGGACCCCATATCCCTGGGCACCTTGATCTAAAGTGACACAGCAGGGGGCGTTTTTGCACAGTGCAGGACCGGTCCGAAGCCTCAGCTCAGGGACAATGAGACATGGCTCTTCTTCTTTAAATTTGGCTGGATTTTTCTGGCCTGTTATTTGTTGCTGCTTATTTAGCTCAATAGTTAAATGCAGAATTTAATTATATTTACTTTTATTCAGCAGATGTTTTTGTCCAAAACTATGTACAACTGAGGCAAACAACACATTACAAACAAACGTGCTGTTGAGGAATCAAGTAGATTTAAGTGCAGCTAGGCTGAGCTTCCAGTGAAAGTCCAGGTACATGGTAAGCAGTACTGGGACAAGAGCTACACAACTCCTACCAAACAAAGGAAAAACCTAATAAGACTATGGCTGTGGCTCAGGAATTACACTATATCCGTGTTGTACAGGCTCCTTTTTGATTTGTATATACCCACGAAAAACCCATTCTCTGGAAATCATTGGCCCAAGTTTGTGTTAACAGCAAGAAAAATGCAAATGTCTGTATTTCCTGCATTTTTTCTTTGCCCATCGATCATAATGTACCAGCATAATCCCTCAGCAGCTGTTAGCCAGAACTGAAAGCCAAGCCTATTATTCTCTTTCTTATCTGATTCTAGTCATACGTGTACATCTTTAAGTATGTTTTCAGCTGGGCATTCCCATCACCTGTCCAAGATCCCTGTGGACCAGAGTGTCTGAATCAATCCTGAGCCGCTCAATCAAGCATCTGTTTCTTTATACAGCTTAAGAGACAATCATTGAACGTCATTCCATTCGGCGCGTTCTCCTGTCTTAGTGCCGTAATGATCAGACAGAGAGGATCCAAGTGCAGGGGTATGGATGTTTAATTCGGAACCTCAAACTGAAGTCAGAGATGGGCAGGATTGAAACCGCTACGGCAGAGAAGCAAAATAACCTGAAGACATAATCCAAAGGGTACAGGCAATGGATCACAAATGAGAAGGCAATAGGCGATGCAAGCAAAACCAGGAGAACACACAGTCTAGGAGGACAGAAACACAGACGACGATATGGAAACGCTCTAATAGGTATATGAAATGCTCAGTAAGGTGCAGACACTCAGTACATCACGAGTTAAGGGAAGCGCTAATTACTGATGATGTATTGCAGCTGTTAGTGCTCTGGGGAAGGTGATGGTTGGTGGATTAAGTGAAAGTGGGCGTGGTCAGGGCTGATCAGATGCGGGCGTGACAGGTGCTGCATCCCTCCTACCCCATGCTGCCTCAAACAGAAAAAAACACACCGTCACTGTACACAACATAAGGCCCTTTGCCGTCACATAAACCCCTCACATGTCCCCAAAATTTCCATTATCTCCGATCAAATTTTCGCAATTCGTTGAAGATAAAATGCATAAGGAGGTAATTCTGCAGAAGTTCAGTCTCCTTGCTACCATCCAGCTATAGTATGACATTTTATTCTTGAATGATGTCATCTTCCCGCTGCATAATCCCCCTGGCAAATCCACTGACTAACTTTAGAGTCAGGCTTTTTAACTTTGTTGATGATTAATTTAAATCTGCATAATTTTGGCACAAGCCAGCCATGAATACGTTAAGCTCTATTTATGACTTTTGTCTTATTTTCTTAATCTCTTACAGAAGCTTTTCACTGTTTACCAGATGGCTTATTCATGTTCCACCCTTGACTGTTAATTTAAGGCAGGGATAAATTATAACTTCTCTATTTTTTCTTGCCATTATAACGATATTTTAAAATCAGTGCTAATACACTGAAAATTCATGCTGTTTTCAAAGTGACATTAACATTAGAGTAAAAAAAATTAAGCAGGAATAACCAATAGTTATTAAAGCAACAAGTATTAAATTCTTAAAAAGCAGAGCCAACATTATTGCATTGATCAACAATGGACCCGAAAGAGAAAACGTGGTATCAGCAGGCCTGTCTTGCTGTTTCACTCGGTGTAGTGGGTGTCTAAAGGGGACAGAGAGATATATCACTCATCAGTATTAGCATACTGATCTATATACATGTCATAACCATGCCCAGTGCATTATGGGCACTGTAGTACCTACCAGTAGAGCTGGATGTGCATGGAGTTAAGCTAACCAAAACCTGGTTTGTGAGGAGGGCGGTTATACCTCTGGGGAAGCAACAAATGTGCAATTCTGTAGTTAATTATTAAAGACTGATTCATGAAAGTTCATTTTACTGGTGTACTAATTTGTTCTTGTACAAGTCCTTCAAAGATTATTAATAAAGAGGAAATTGTATACTTAAACATTTAATTTCAAGATTAAATTAGTTAACTTAAAGTAAACAATTGGAAAACTTTGTAATACCTGGAGAAGAAGCTCAAACTAGTTGTGGCAATAGTTCTAATCCGATGCAGAAATGTTTCTAACCAGTTGCAGAAATGGTTCTAATCAATTGGGCTAAAGCTTTAAATCAGCACTTTATAACATATTAGTTCTTATTTTTGTTCTTATATTCTGTTGTGTTCATGATCCCTAAGCCCACGTTTTCTTGATAAGACAGGCAGTCTCAGACAGCAGCACCTAACTGCTGTTATATCAAGAGGAGCGATGTGCTCTGCTTTATTACTTTAATCATGTACCCCAAAAGCCCTTTAAACATTCAAGGGTCTCTGCTTAGGAAGATTCATCAGCAGTGATGAAAGAGCATGTTTTTTTTTTTTTTAAGTTACAAGCGTAGCATCTTACAATCTGCATTTTTAAATTAACTGTATAGTTGCATGATTGTCTGACTGACTGAGGGTTTTACTGTGTGCAGTGTTAAATGGCAGGATGCATTTGAAATGCTGCAAACTCAACCGAAATAGCAGATCTTGAAGATACAGACGCTCCTCTACTCACGAACGAGATATGTTCCGAGCGGCCATTCGCAACTTGAAATGTTCGTAAGTCGTTATTCGACATCATTTTAAGGGCATTCGCAAGTACAAAGAACTAGGATGCCAGGAGTACGCACGCTACACTGCTGGCGCGGCGGGAGTAGCGGCCAGAAGTCGTACTAGGCGGAACTGGAGCGCAGAAAAAAAAAATGATGTTGGAAACGGGAGCCCAACAAACACAATTGGACCTACAGTCCTCTTCGTTCGTATGTCTGAAAGTTCGTAAGTTGAACGTTCGTAAGTACAGGAGCGTCTGTATATGAAAACGGGTGAAGAGACACATTCAAAGTCCACGGGGAACCTAAATTTCACGAGTGCAGAATAAATTACTTTCACTATATCGAAATCATGGGAATGTGAAAATGGGTCACTTTTAAAATTGTATTATTATTTAGAAGAGAGGTGAAAATTCTTTTTATAAAGGGTTCATATTACTTGTATGTGCTCCTACAACTTTCAAGGAGGAGTGTAAAACTTCAGTGCCAATAAGAGTAACTTGTGAAGACTTATCTTACTAAAATGTATTTCAGACCATAACCCTGACATGCGTCATGGAGCCTGACTCATGTTAGGAACAGATAAAGGACACAAATTGTGCAGCTTTCAAACAATTTAAAATGGAAGAGGTGCCTCCATTTAAACATTGTAAAGAAAGTTTTTCACGGTTTCATTTTCGCTGATTTGTATATCTTTCAATCCTGGCGTGTGCTGCTCGAAAAACAAACAGCCATATTTCATTAGCTTTGCGGTTGTATAATGGAGAATTTTGAAGCCTATATCTGTGCAGAATTGCTTCTTTTATCTCAAAGTTGCGTTATGAATAATGATGGATTGCTACATGGGGAAAATTCAAAATGCATTCGGAGACAGGATTGCTTTGTGTTTTGTGTTGTTTACAGTGCTGGGACAGTAGCAGAAGAATAGGAAAGATATTCACTGTTTGATTTATGGTCTACCATTATAAAGCAGTCAATTGGCATGAATTTCAGAAGTTATCCTCACTAGGATTACAAATTAAAAGTACCATTGGCAGATGAAATATCTCACTGAACTCTGAGGTGCCTTCCATTGCAGCCTAAGGAGGTAATGTTTGGTATAGTGTGGGCAAGTTACACCTGATAAGTCGCTTTTTCGAAACTTTTTGTTTTCTCATTTATCTTATTTCTTTGTGCTTTACCTATCTGGAGTAATATAACGAGACATCAGGGGAGAGAAGGTTTTACAGACAGTATCTGTGAGAAAAGAATGGTGATTTATGACATAGTAGCAAATTTAAGGTCAACCCCAAATCTACTATCTCTCTTACATTCATCCAAAACCAATAACCACTTTTCCAGTAAAAGATTACAGTGAGCCTGGAAGCACAAGGCAGGGCAAGTGGCATTCTGTTGCAGGGCACACGCAGACACACACACACACACACACAGTTGTGTAATCATTTTGGGGGCCTCTCATTCATTTCTATGGGAAAAATGCTAATGCTAACTATGACAATCGTAATCCCTACCCAGCCCTAACCATAACCATCAGTAACCAAGCAAAATACAAGAGTTTTTGCAGTTTTTTCATTGCAGTCACAGATTTTTATAAAATAGAGTCCCCATAAGGACTCTATTTTATTAAAAAAAAAAAAAACTGGTCCCCATAAGGTAAAAAAAAACAGGTATTCATCATGTTGTGGGGACATTTGGTCCCCACAAGGTAAGGCATACCTGGACCACACACAAACACACAGTAACACACTATTGGCAATTTACAGACACCCAACTGAAAGACTGTGGGAGGAAATCCATGAAAGCCATGAAAGCCTGTAGAGAACATACATGTGAGGCTATGATGCAACATGTGAATATCCTAGATTACACATTAGCAATTTTCTACATTCCTCCGTCTACCTAAAAGTGTCATGCTTTCAGTATATTGAAAAGGACCACTTTAACCCATAAAATTTAAATTTCACTTTAAGGACTTAATGTTTTGGGTGAGAAACATAAATAGCCTCATAACAGAAAGGCTAGCATTTCTTTGGCCTCTAGATAACACGTTTGGTTCATATGTACACATAGATAAAGGAGATGATGCTGACCACTCAATGCTTGGCAGTAATTCAAAATCCAGCCAACAAAGCAAACAAATAAGATTTACAGCAATTCTCTATTTATCATCAAAGCCCATTCAGCGGCTGGAATAGGCCCAGATTTGCTCTAGGTCTGGTTTAAATCAGGCAACTGATGTGAGACGGCTTTCATTATTAGGTTTGGATTGAGCCCCATAAGGGTGAGGCCTCACGAGACTCAGTTGCAATTAAACTGAATTATCTGTAAGCTAAATCAACAGGGTCGAGTCCATGTAGAAGACTTTTTATTCAGAGCACGGAATGAATTTGAGTCAAAGAAAGTGATTGACATTTTGTGTGCTGACTCGTTTCAGGGCACGAAATGCATTTGAAAGGTTACCAGACACCGTGATGGACATATTGTCTGATGATTGGCTTTGGGTTCTTGGCACAAAAGCAGATGGTCCATATGTAGCAAAGGGGGACTGAAAAATGTATAATGGTGTAGTAATTTACTGTTGATAGTCAATAATGATGAAGGTTATTGGGTTCTACAGAACAAATAAAGCAACTGAATCGTTTTCCTGTGTAAAAATGTACCTTTATTTCAGCATCTGCATTTCAGTCAATAGCTGTGAAGTTCTTATTGGATTAATGACTAAGGTGCAATCAGATTGACAATGTAGGTGAAACTTCTCTCTTTATTTAAATGATTTTTTTCCTTATAAATCAATGCTCTGAAGCATAAAGTACGCACTGCTAATCGGGTTCAAGGTAAAGTCTCCCATTGAACCGAATGTTACTAAACATTCTAATTTGGTCATAACATGTTGCTGTATCAGCGAAATGGGAAATGTCAGTCATGGGATAATTGTACAGTGATGATGAACATCAACAGATTGTTTAAAGCTAATCTCATGGATATTTTCTATTGCCTTTGCTCACTGCCTAGTGCCTACCCTTTAAAAGCATATAAGGGAGGGATGACAGCGAAAGGCTAGGGCGCCTTCTCGGGGCGTGTGATATTCACCATCTTTTAAATACTGTAAGCCACCTCTTCCCCTCAGCCTCGACCCCAGTAATTCAATTCTGCATTGCCCGCTGCCACTCACTGGTTCTAAGAGCTCCGCAGCTGTCTTTAGGGCTCCTCAAGTGTGCAGGGCCAGCTCTACAAGCTTAAACTGATTCCGTCTGATAATATGACAGCATTAACTGCGGCCCAAGGCATGAGAAATTCAAATCGTATCACTATCCTCTCTGCCATTGACACGGAATAATCACAATCCCTACCACATTAAATGGGCAGTCTAAGGTTGACTAATCAAATTTATACACAATCAGTTGACCTCAGAAATAATTGGTGCTCTTTCAGAAACAAAATATACATTGTGGCTGTGATATTTTTGGCAAAGTATGAACCCAAAAACATGGACTGGTATATCCTGTGTTTTTTTTTAGGGGTCCAAACATGCATCGCTGGGACGTAATATTGTATTTGCTAGGATTTAATTTTGTATTATTCTTCTTCATCTGCGCTAAAATGATATAGGGAGCAGAGACCGTAAGATGTAGAAACACCAAATTTAGTCAAGTGGTGCAAAATTCTACCCGCTACGAAGGCTATCAGCCTGATGGTGACGCTATAGTGCGATGTTTTTGTGTTTTGGCCTATATCTCTGGAACCATGAGTCACAAACAAAAAACACTTTTTTCGGCTCATGCCAAAAAATATTGCACAGGGACTACGACGCTCAGCCAACTTAGATTTTTTGGTAATTTGCATAATGCGAAAATGATCTGAACTGTGGATCATAGAAAGTAATTTTTTTCCACATTCCTTGACTTCAGACAGTCATATTTGCTAATAAGATCATCAACTTCCATCCCTTAGATATTCTGCTAATTTGCAACATGTGCAAAATCTACTTTTTTGAACTTTTTAAACCAATTTACTCAAAATTTTAACTGCAACATCTTGACACCAAGTAGACAAAAAGTTGTCTGCAGGATTTTGATCAGGGTAATTTTTCCGATGCTACAGACCAGTTAATTTCTTGAGTGTGACCTGTTTGAAGTAACTATTTCCCATCAATGTAACATCTAATTCTCACCAAATTTGCTATGCATGTTAGTATGACATTCTGAGTTGACTCTCCAAATTTCATAAAAATCACTATAACTCAAAACAGTTAATAACTCAGAAACCATGGACATAAAAAGATTATATTTTGCATGCGTGTTCGTGGCCAGATGTCCCTACATGTCACATAATAAACATTCATTTACTCATCCAACATGGCTGACAACAGGCAATCAGATTTCAGCAAGCTATTAGATTTGTATATTGCTGCATTCCATTTGAACTCGTGAATCCCAAATTCCGTGTCGGAAATTTCAACTGGAACACCTCCTGAAGTCAGAATTCCAACTGGTGAACTCAGAGAAATCGACACAACCAAAAGCTCAGAATTCTAGATGGTTGCGCCCTTTATCAACAGTTTTCAAAGCTGTCGTTTTATATTGTTTATTATCACTTACGTCTTATTTGTGGCTCATTAAATCAGTCACACATACAGTACTGTCCAAATGCTATCTGTGAACGTGTTGCTATGGTGTTCTTATGCGCAAAATGCCGCGTTATGTATTGTTATACACTGATATTGCTAACAATGGCTAACAATTAACCATGCTAGAACCGGGGCCCGTTTCATTAAGATTTCTTTCTTAAGTGGACAACATGTCGGATTTAAGGTAGTCTGGGCTAAATGTAAGTGAACGAAGATAAAGGCCATTTAAACTGGCATAAATTAAATCCAACAAGTCATCCGGGTAAGTAAGAAATCTAGCTTTTTGAAACGGGTCCCTGTCACTGCTAAATGGCTTTCCGACTTGCTATACTGGAACGCTGTTTACCCATGTGTGACATCATTCCCAGTCCCAAGTTCCGACCTCCAAGGTAAATGGAGCACAGTGATTGAGGATCATGAAATTTGGTGTAATGGTGCAATATTCCATCCACTACTCAGACCAGACAAAAGACAGGTTGGGCTAATGGTAATGCTATAGGGCACGTAGTCCATAGGCCCTTGTACAGTAGTGTAGATATTATAAAGCCACACAAATTGCTTCCATATTTAATAGACATTCATTTACAAACATTCTAATGGAACATTTGATTTTAAATGTGGCCAAAGCATCTATTCAGGCGTCGTTTTTGGAAATTCTAAAAAAAAAAATTGTCTGTTTTCATTTGGTTGTATTTGTACTTAAGTTATTTGTTTTTATTAAGGTAAATTGAATTATTTCTAACTACTTATAATGACTGTAAGATCAATTCTGGTTGTGTTATATAAAATATGAGGATAGTAATACATGATCTTCTTTGTTTTACTTATCATCATTAACCTTGCTCATTTCATAACACACCTTCATTATTGATTTGCTTAAGCAAGGTCATTGAATGATTTCTAATAGGATCTTTTGCTGTTTCACTGTTTCCCATGTTCTGATTCTTTATACAAATGATTTCCTCCCTTGTACTGCTGTTCGGCATACTGGAGAATAAGTCTAGTCAGTTGAGGTGAAGGACCTGACAGGGAAACCAATGAATATAAGCTGAGTTTTATGAGTGCCCACATCACCTCTCTGCTGCTGGGCTGTAGACTGTGAGTCCAGGACATACACTGGTCAGCCATAACATTAAAACCACCTGTCTAATATTGTGTAGGTCCCCCTCGTGCCACCAAAACAGCTCTGACCCGTCAAGGCGTGGACTCTACAAGACCTCTGAAGGTGTACTGTGGTGTCTGGCACCAAGACGTTAGCAGCAGATCCTTTGAGTCCTGTAAGTTGTGAGGAGGAGCTTCCATGGGTCAGACTTGTTTGTCCAGCACATCACACAAATCTGGTGTCAGCTCCATGCACACCAAGCTGCGATTGTGTGTTCTTACATCTTTATATCATAGCTAGCATTACATTTACCAGCAATTTGTGCTACAGTAGCTCGCCTGTGAGATTGGACCAGATGGACTAGCTTTTGCTCCCCACGTGCATCAACAAGCCTTGGGCACCCATGACCCCGTTGCTGGTTCACAGGTTGGCCTTCCTTGGACCACTTTTGGTAAATAATGACCACTGCATACCAGGAACACCCCACAGGACCTGCCTTTTTGGAGATGCTCTGACCCAGTCGTCTAACCGTCATAATTTGGCCCTTGTCAAAGTTGCTCAGACCCTTACGCTTGCCCATTTTGCCTGCCTCCAACACATGAACTTCAAGAACTGATTGTTCACTTGCTTAGTCTATAATTGCACCCTTGACTTGTGCCTTTGTAATGATGTTATTCACTTCACCTGCAGTGGTTTTAATAATATGGCTGATCACTGTGTCTGTCGTCCTATTGTGACGTATGTGGCTCCCCGTAATGCAAACGAGTTGCCCTCGGCGATAATGACCAGGCCACTAAACAGCACCACATACAGACTAATGAGTTAGACAGTTTAGATGGGAGCTGTGTGCAAGCGAACTCTATCGCAACACGCGACTCAAGATGATGGAGAACCAGGAGATAAAAATAGGACCCGGCATTTGTTTACTCCTAACAGGCTGGCCATTAAGATTTTATCGTATTTCAGATCATGCACAGCATAGCAGCCATTGAGCCCCACCAAGACAAAATGCGATTACAGATACAACAGTATCTGCTATGACAAAAAGAAATGGAGCAAAAGTAATCTGGTTCATTCAGACACTTTTCCCATAATAGCGCACTCTGGACAATATTATTATTCAAGGGTCGTTATGTCAAATTGTGTTCTGTTAACTCAACACCTGCACCCCAGGCAAACTGGTCACAGGAGTACAGAACCTCAGGCATGGAACGAGAAATTGGTGGTCTGCTGAGGTACTTACATTTCCAGTGTTGATACGACACTACTGCTAAAGCCACCGCTGCAAAAGTGGACGGCAAGACTTTCCTGTCATTTCCAATGAAAAAGCTTAAGCTAGACCTTCATTTAATCTTCTCATAAATGTCGAGATTTCATCTAATGAATTAATTATGGTCTCAATGTAACAGATCCACGGATATTATAATTTTTCTGGTATATAAGCAGCATGACCTTATTTCTTGAAATCATTATACACAGTTAAAACCATAGTAATGTTGTAAGGTATGAGCTCGAACATTGTCTGACTGGCAGTTCTTGGCTAATGAGCATTGTTTTATTGTATCGATTAAGACCAAAGAATGACATGCAAATGCACCTCTTTCAATACGTCTCTATTGCTAATGAGGTCATTGGAATGCATGTGATATAATTGCCTACTGACCCACACAGCCTAAGTGGAAGTTGTACATATAGAAAATCAACACTGGCAAGTTTTGTATTAGCATGTAGCAAAATAGGTATAATTCAAATGGTTACCACCTTGTGAAGATTTCATACTATTCTAAACAGTTTTTTTGACGTTTATATATTATGAATTATAATTCTATACTCTAGATTCACTTTTTACTTCTGTGAATGATATGATAAATAAAATAAATTACATTGTTCACATTATTGTTATTTAAATATCAAGCATCGTTGATTTACATTTGTATCTCACATGCGAGTGAAATGTATCCATATAAAATTGACTTATGTGTTACATTGATGTTCTACTTTAGATACTTCTACTCATCCAGCTTCCAACTGCTTATTCAGTACAGGGATGTGCCTCCTAAGTGGAATTTCAGATCTATCTATTTTGTTCTTACTGTAATAGTAGAAAGGTTTTTTGTACTATTACTAATGACTAATGAATCACATTGATCAAACCTGTGCACTTTTACAAGATTAGATACGATTTGGGCGCACACAATTAACAGTTCAGGTTTTTTTTAAGATTCAGTAATTTAAAAAAGCCTGATGGATAATGACTTCTTCATGCTGTTGCTAGGTGTCCCGTATTATGCTAGATTCTAGGGGACAAATAACAAAGCATAAGACAGTCAGTTCCGCTTGTTGTTTATATGATGTTGATTTTGTCACTGTATATGTTAATGTTGTTTGCTTAGAATTGCTTGGAAGTGATTGAGAAGTTTTTGTTAACTTGTTAATTAGTTAATAGCATAGAAGGGGAGATTAATATTCACACAAATCAACAAATCAATCTTTGTTTTCCTTATATTGTGAAGATAAGAATTGGGGACTATGTACTGATTGATATGTGTTATAGATAGTGTCTGTGGTTATTGGGTGGTTAAGAATCTCGGAATTTAGTCTTAACTGACCATGGACAAAGTGAATTGGTCTATCAAGACTCAGTGAAGAGACAAATTAGAGAGAAATTTAGGGGTGCAATATCAAAGATACATGAGGCCAAAAAGGTCATTGCAGGTTGAACTTCCTATACACATGATATACTTCAGGTGTCAGATGTCTTCAAGGGGGAGGCATTTGTGAAAGAGGGAAAGTTGTTGTACAGGGTGTAACAGAGAGCACCTGGTAGTACAGCTGTAGAAAAATGTTTTTGATGAAGGTCATCCAGTGCTTCGGACAGACCATTTAGCGATTCAGAAAAGCTTATAAATCCAGACTGATGGGGTGGCTGAAAGATTTAACTGTATCCTGGAAGTCATGCTGAGAAATCCTCCTGCAGTACCAGCTGGGACATGTCGCTGGCAGATTTGTCGTTCTCATGCTGTGAAGTACCACAAGTCACCAGAGGATCCTTTCCCTTTGAACTGCTCTCTGGACATCAAGTGAGGGGTCCTTTGAGGACCCTTCAGGATGTATGACAAAACAGAGAGACATAACAGACCCATCTACATCTTTTAGATTCAGGAGTGGTTGCTGGCAGTAATATTTCTAAGAAGAACCAGTAACAACACAAGCACAGCGAACAACATGAGCGCAAGATAAACCGATTCAGTAGGAACAAGCTGTTAATAAAAATTGTAAAACGGACCATATCAGTAGATGGGTAACATAAGGTAAAGTTAAAGGCAAACAAACTTATTGAGCAACTGTTTGTTTTAGCAACAGAAGAGCATGTACAACCTAATTTAACGTAACCTACCCCATGCTGATGTCAGTCACTTGAGTTCAGAAGGAAGGCCTAAGAATGAATGTAAGTGAGGTGGCCATTAAAGATAATCTAGGACATACTTTTTCTGCACAGTATGATGTCCAATTAAAGAAATGTAGGCCATTCAAGAAGTGGTAGCATGCCTCAAAGAAGCTCTTGTCTAAATTATGAGAGGAAATGGATTTTATGATGGCGGTAACTGTTATGTAATCTGAATGTGATTGGTGTACCCCAGCAGAAAAGATAGTACTATTACAGTCTGATAGCTGATCACTGTGTCAAATTTGATCCTTATCCAAAGTCCTGAATAGATGCACTGATTGAGATAATAGATATGTGCACTTGCTCTGAGTTTGAATCAGAGGAGTTTCACGCACTATGGAGTCTGTATCAGTTTGAGACACCTGCTACCTTTTGGAGCAAAATCTAAGTACGGGGGGGGGGGTGAGTAGGCAGAAAGCTACTTGAATGACACAGTGACTTTTAGTATTTTTACTAGTGGGAGAATTTTCTATCTTCTACCTTTTCTATGAAGTCCACTTATGGCTACCTGAATATCATTCAAAGTTCTATTTGGCTTAATGTCAAGTGAAAGTCAAAGTAATCAAGTGAAGTCCAGGACTAATGGCCATATAAGAGACTCAGCTTTTCCTTACCTGGACAGTTTTGTAGGAAGTGTCTAGGTGTGGGGGGGATCCAGGAGACGGCCCTCAATCAAATGGATACTGCTCATATGCAAGAAGGTGTTTCAATATCAAACAAACAAATAAATAAACAAACAAATAGACAAACAAATAAATAAGCAAACAAATAAATGAGCAAACAAACAAATAAATACATGAGAACTTTTTCATGTATTGCAAGTCAGTGTTGTTTGGAAATGCCAAAAATATCATGCAATATCGTATAGTGCAATACGACACAACAGTATGCAGTTGTAGTGGTGACTTGCTGTCAATTAATATTCAGAACTTTTATTGATTTGCTTGCTCATGCGATAGTCTGGCGGAGGGGTGGGGGGGGCTTGAGAATTTACGAGCTGTTTTTGTTCAGCCTGCAGAGCAGTGGGAGATGGGCAGCTCAAAGCTGTAATCTCTTGTGATTATTATTTGTTGAAAGGGTCTCTATGTCAGTTCCCTGTAGCCTTGTTATTTTTTTGTATACATTTTGTGGTTGAACCTGCTGGCATCTTTTCCAGACACATTTGCAGCAGCATGCTCACAGTCTTCTGGGATGATGATGCAGGAAACCAGCCGTGCTTGTAGAACACAGCCACTTCCTGGTGTGTAGGTGTGATGCTTCGGCTGTATATCCTGGATCAGCCTTCTGAGAGTTCAGCCAGGCTTGCAGGCAGCTGTGGAAGGAACTCATACCTTGGGAAGGAGTGTCAGCTTGATGGTCTGGAAAACTTCATAGGAAACTGCAGGTGCTATTTCACGTTTACATCTATCGCACACTCCTTCTGTATTAGCCAAACAAGAAATAAAAATAGTGCTCGAGCCAATTCTTATAAAAAAGAATCTTATAAAAACATATGTGCCCTTAACAAACCCTGATATTTGCTATATTCTTGCAAATAAAGGATTATGCTTTTGTTTATTTCACAGCCATGCCTTTTTTATCCAAGATAATTCTATTTAATCCTGCCCTTCATTCTATTTCTTATCTTTTTAAAGTAATGAACCTTATCTTCATGAATAGCCTTGTTTTAGACTAGTTTTCTTTAAATCCCCGGAAGAGACTGTCATCTTATAAAAAGAGCCGCAATTAGATTAAGGACCCTTGATAAAATCACGCACACCTGCAGTAAATTATAAATCCAGCACAAATAGTAACAGCTTTTCTAAAAGTGTATTACATATATAAGACACACTAGCCAGTTAGTGGAAACAGCTGTCTCCGTCTGTAGTTCATGGGCTAAAATCCATAAATGACATAACACCCATTATAGAGCTTTGATTTCTGTTAAACAAAATGTATAAACATGAATTATTATATGTTCTTGTAGTTTTAGTGTAGTATGAATATACTCAGCATCATTACCATGTTCAAAATATTGCACTACATATGATTACATAATTTTAAATCTGTAAGACTTACATTTCAGTGCATATTACTGGAAAGCAACACAGGTCAGACATGTTCTGTATTCAGTGGCAAAGGTGAGTAGATTCTCAGTTTGTATGGTATAATGTGGCAAGCAAAAATGAAAGGGTTTGTTTAAAGAGGAAGTGAATGCAGCTTCTGTTGCTGCAGTAGGACAGTGTTTACAACTTAGCGGAGGCTTGGTCAAATAGAAATAATTAGTGTACAGGCCCTTGCGAGCTGGGGGGTGACAGGGGGCTGTCCCACTGGGTCTCACAGCTGTCTGTTCTCCTGTATTAGCTCTGAGGATAGGGTATGGTGCTGCAGCCGGCGAGCAGCAGTTACTGCGTGAGTGGTGAGTAGGATGTATTTAATGTCCACCCCCTCCTTAGTAGCTCTGAAGTACATAAAGCCAAATTACCGGCTTTCCCTGGAGAAACGCTTTCATTTTGGCTCCACTGCATCATTACGTCCGGTCGCCACGCTCCTCATGCCGCTTGTCATGGACCCACACGTTCTCAGTCACATATGCATGGAAAGTAACTGGCGTCCCGGTGACGCCGAATTGTGATCCCGTCCCAGGCACGACATGGGCAGGAGAACACTGAGTGCTGGGTGGAGAGTGGGAGGAAAAGAGCGTCTGCGGTCAACCCGCGAGTGAGGGGAATTTGCAATAAGTAGGATAAGACAGGTAACAGCGGTAACAGTGCAGCGGATGGAACGTGGGAAGAGGCCAGGGCTGGAAGGGATGTGGCCGCACTGCCTGCATGATAAACACTTACTGAGGAGCAATTGGGCCATGAAATGCTGCAGCAGAGCCTAAAGTCCCCCCCCCCCTCCCAACTAGAGCCTGGGTTGGCCTTAGGACACTACCTCTCACCCTGTGGCATTACCTCTGATGGCCAGCAGGGGAGTGCGTGAGGCAGGCTGACCAGACTCCAAAACCACAGTAGAGGGGGCTTATCAGCAGGAACAAAGTAACCAAGCAAGAAGACACTGGGCTCACGAGCCATATAAAGGAGACTCGTTATGTCATCATTTCAGGACACTTAATTGCAAATGCATCATAATGCCCCCGTTATTAATAAATGAATCATTAATATATCCATTTCTTTGGAAAAATAAAAAGTATTTAATGGCATATTAATTAAAACCTGATGGTATTTAGTGGTTTGTGGGAACTGTAGTAGAGTGCTTACATGCAGAATGGCAAGTAAGAATCACGGGAAAATAAATGAAGGAGTCTGTCAGAGTGTGTCATTTGTTTTCGCCTAAAGATGGTGGATGTGTCATTGGTGTCACTAGAAAGCTGCACAATCTTCTTCGAGTGTTGAAGTTTTATGACATTTTGCAAAATATAGAAATCAAATAAGAAAATATATAGTTTATACCACTTTGCAATAGCAAAGCAATTAAATAAGTCTATGCTAAAAGCATTTCTTTCATTTTTATGTTTTCTCTTGTGGACATGAAAGGGCAACGTTTAAATTTCAGCAACATTTCTGGTGTTTTCAACTGAAGGGAAAGAGGTTAGAAAGTTGTATGTATTTATTCAGTTATTTGTTCTTTGAACTAACATGACCTTTCCCCATACAGTAGCTAGTGGCCCAAATTTAAAAATGGCCTCCTGTCCAGCGTTACAGTCAGTGAAGTAATGCTTTGCATTATTATATTACCCAGCCAGCTCATAGCTCTTATGTAAACCCATGATTATGTTCTAATGCAGCAAAGCCCAGCCATCAAGAAGGCTGGTGATGCTCTGTTGCTTCCAGGGGTGAGACATGAATTACTCTGGACTTCAGTGTTCTGGCGAAACCCAACCACCTGGGGCTGGGGTATGACTGCGCTGGAGACAAAGTGTAAAAATTAAGTTAAATTAGCATACATGTGCAAGGTTAACGAGACGCTGAGAGAAGAACTTGTCCTACTTCTCCTAACCAGCTTTTGTCTATTTGTGCGAACTTAGGGTGTGTGCCGGACACCAGCCTTTCAAATAAAGCTTATCTGTCTGAATGATTTCTCTCTCGATAATCATATTAATTGAGAAAGGGAATTTGACATGCCTACCAACACTGCCGCAAAGCACTGAGCTTGTAAAGCTTGTGTGTGGCTCCCAGCTTATGAAGATGTTTTCAGAAGGCTTACCGTAAACATGAAATATTTTGGGATCTAATCATTGTTCTAAACAAGGAAGCAAACATTAATGTATTCGGTTTTAATTAGCCAAGGCCCTGCAGCAAATGGATACACAAGCCGGCCAAATAGGACGGACAAATAGGGTTTGTATGCATTATTAATGGCTGAGGTCCCGTCTGGCTAGACTCCGGCTTCCTAAAGTTTACACTTAAAGGATTCCTTCTTCAAAGCCCTCATGTGAGAGAGCTTAGGTCAGGTTATCCACACGTTTTACATCTGACATTTGGCGATGAGCTGAAAGGTCATGGGAATAAAAAAGAGGAGGGAAATGATTCAGGTTAATCGTCCTTCGTCTGTCACCTGTTGGCCGCTATAGAATTTTTGTGTCTCTCTTTACGTAACACAAAAGCAAACTTGCATTTCTTTTTAAAATGAATTTTTCCTTTGACACTACAATTACAGTGTGGGTTCTTCATCTCGTCATGTTCCCTGTACAGTAGTCAATGAGGATTTTGCCATTATGGCCCTAATGTTGACATGAGCGTACATAAAGCCTATGAGATGAGGCATTTGAAGCAAGGTTCAGGGCGGCATGTCGTGCCATTCCAGCCACCAGCGGCCATACTGTAAGCATGCCGTGAAGACGATGTAGATTACCTGGATAAAGGTCAGCCGAACCCCAGCATAGCACTAACCTTTTCACAGGGAAGTGTTAAATGTTATAACTTCTTGTGGCTCTGGCCCTTGGCATTTCTGAAGGTTCAGACTCTTTCAGAATGGCCACGAGGAGGACATCGTTTCCTGGTCCTTCAATTAAGTTAGTCCACGTGGATTGAGATGGAATGCACTTCCGACTTCCCCGCAAGCTCATGGTGAAATGAAGGCGTGACAGCACTCCCAGGACTGAAAGTAACATGATATTCAGTGCTACCTTCTTTTTGCTATCTCACCGCTACATGGCTTTTTCCGTGTAATTTTGGACTGTACATACATTTTTTTTCAATACTAGGGAAGTCTGAAAGCTTTAACTCCGAGAAGATCGCCAGAAGACTTCACCTTGACACCAGCATATACAGACGCTGCTCTACTTACTAACAAGATACATTCCAAACAGCCGTTCGCAACTTGAAATGTTCGTAAGTCGTTATTCAACATCATTTTAAGGGTATACGCAAGTACAAAGAACTAGGATGATGGGAGTACGCACGCTACGTTGCTGCGCGGCGGGAGTAGCGGCCAGAAGTCGTACTAGGCAGAATTGGCACGCAGAAAAAAAACATTATGTTGCGGACAGGAAACGGGAGCCCAATGAACACAATCGGGACTTACAGTCCTCTTCGTTCGTATGTCTGAAAGTTCGTAAGATGAACTTTCGTAAGTAGAGGAGCGTCTGTATACTATTAGAAGAAGGATTTTTATTTTCTGTCATGAAAGTGTTACAGATGACTGCGTGAGTCTTCCTTATTTGGATATCTATTCAGTTATCAATTATACAGCACTGTAGTGTCCAGTGGTTTAATGTAAAAAGATGCAACAAAGATGCTAGCGGTAGTTTAACACGCACAGTGCTTGTACTGTATGAGTTTGGCGCAGTGTTGATATAGCACTCGTAGTTCTGTTGTCACCCTCCACTGCACTGCTAGGAAGCTTATTCCAAACCCTCACAATCTTTTGTGTAAAGAATTACCTCCATTGTTGTGATTTAACTGGTGGCCAGCTCCCTTTTCTCTGGGGTCTCCTGTTCGCAAATCAGTACTCATAATGATAATGGCAGTTTGGGATGACCTTATCTACTATAGGACCCTAAGGATTTTCTGTTCATGGCTCATCTACATTCTTATTTGTGTTTGTTTGAGAATAAAAGGGTTCAGGCCTGCTAAACTATCTTTTAATTCCAGCCATTTGAGATTTGGAAACTTTCATATTGCCTATTTTCTGGATTAGTAACAGCAACGTCAGAAATGTATTATTGAAAACTGTAGCGTCATGGTAAAAAGTGCTTGTTCGTGTAATTGTAAACACTTGGGTAAATTTAGTTTTCTCAGTATTTGAAGTACGTTTGTAGGACATGTTCTGTAGTGGATTTCCACTTCTAAGAGACAGTGTTAGGATGGCAGTGAGGGACATGCACTGTCTAACTGAAGCAAACAGCAAAATATACATCCTGGTCCATTCAACTTCTAACGACTTATCCTGCCCAAGGTCATGGCTATTATTATTATTATTATTATTATTATTATTATTATTATTATATTATTGATGATGATGATGATGACGATGATGATGATAACAATGATGATGATGCAGTTATGGCAGTAATTGCAATGTGAGTGAATGTGCTGGCTCACCACAGTTTGTCTGCATTGGAGCAAGTGCATCATTATTATTACCATATTTATTTTTGCCCTTTCCCTCTGTTTTCTCCATTTCATGGGATAGCTCCAGTCTCATTGAACATGGATATCTATATACTTGCACAAATAGCACTGAGATATTTATATGAGTCAAAAAAATTCATTACTTAAGGGGATGTTTGTAAAGCAGAATTGTTTTTAACCAATTAATGTCACAGATCGTTTCTTGCATAGAAACAAATGGTAATGATTTACACAGAGACTGACAAGCAAGCATTTGTGTTCCCGTGAATCCCTCTTCACTGAAATTAAGAATCTCAAGAAGTATGATCACAAATACCGATCTTCACAATTAGTCACAATAAAGCATTTTTTTTCTTTCTCATAAATTGTCCTTGTGAAAATAATACCTTTAAGTTATACGTGTTATACGTGTTATACGTGTTATACGTGTTAACCAGAGACAGATATGGCAATAGTCATATGTGGTTACGGGGAAATTGGTTTTGTTTTTCTCTTGCTTCCTTCTATGCAGGAATCTTCTTTTAGTAGTTTGGGCTCCCCTAGAGGAAAAAGTGACTGTCTGAAGCAGCTTATCGAATGGGAGAAACACAACATGTCTAATTTTTAACAGCAAAATGTCTGCTGCTAGTAGTACGTAGCATAAAAGCAAGATTTGAAAATAGGATATGAGAGTCACATAGTAAGAAATTGCAATCCTAGAGTAAGGTATACTGTATAAGTAGAGGCTTGAAGTAACAGCTGAGATCTCATTTGAAGATTTCATGAAAACTGGAGTTGAAATACAGCAAAAGCTCTCTAAAACTGCAAAGAGCAGATTTGTAGATCTATCGGCCGATGAGATTTTCATCTAGAAGCATGATACCACTATGGGGTAGATGGTGGTATTTGCATAGATATTAAAAATTATGAAAACAAGAAAACTCATATATTTTATCAAAGCATAAATATAAATAACAACCTACTAATGTACTTGATGATGACTTGTCACAAGAAGAAGTATTTAACATTAATATAGTTAATTAATAGTTGATTAGCTGGAGATATAGACATCATCCTCAATCGCCTTGTCAAATATAATAAATTTTAATAATATAACAAATGTAATGAACTTCAATAACTATATATGATTTCAGTTTTTCTAGCAATGACTGACATGTTCAACCATGTTGGAGAAAATTCACCCTTCAGCTGTATCACCATCAAGATGGGAAAAATTGCTTAAAGAGATACATACATACGATTGTTAGCTAGAGAAATAGCCAATCAACCACACAGTTTTACTGCATTAAATCATCGTATCATTTCATATCAATTTCAGTGTTCAAAGAACAATGGCAGGAAGACACGTCCTGCATGCTAACGAGATAACAAGCCTGCTGAAATGTGCTATCCAGCAAATTCTACATACCATGGCTGGCTTATTGTCACGCAGTTAATTTCTCCAAAGGTGGAGAAGTCAGCAATAAAGAGCGGCCCGGCCAGTGGGCATAGCGGCCCACCACAGTGTGACCACTAATGCATCAAACTCACCAGAATATGGCGGCGGTTTCACATTCTGAAGAGCAGCTACCTGACAACATGCAGAATTCAGCATTGTTGGACTGGTCAAGAATGATGGACAGACAGCCTCTGTTGGAAAATCCGGCCGTTAGATTCATTTTGAATCTAATGGTGTTCAACCTTTCATGGCTTGAGAAGGTTACTGAATGGATCATTAATACCACTGTAAGGAAGGGCTAAAATATATATATATTTTAAGGTCATTTAGAAATAGCAAGATTTCACAAAGGTGAAAATACTGCACTACAGAATATAAATTATTACAGGACAGAAAGATATGCCAAGACTATAGATTTAAGTTTATCCTTTTGTAAAAGGTACAATGTATGGACATCAAAAGGTGGGTTTAAAACTTAAGTCTTTTGGTTGTGCTTTGGTTGTTGGTTAAATTGTTTTTGTTTGAAGTTCAATTGTTTAATGGTTTAATCTAAACTAATGCAAAATAGAGAAATTATTCCAATTACCATCACAATGCAGATGGTTTCCCAGATTTGAAGAAATTAAAATTCTAATTAAAATTTTTAGTGTAATTTACAATGATTGAAAAAAAAAAACAGATGGAATATTTCTGGCATTTGTTGCAATGATTATTGAATGCAATTTTTTTTAGTTAATAAAACTTAAAATCTATGAAGAAAACCATTATCCAACCGCTTACCAAGCAAAACAATTATAGTCACCTCAGTGCCAGTAAAAATTCAGGCCATTTTATTTCAACCAACCAGCTGCGCATAAAGAGTCACAGTCAAATAGTACTCAAGTGGTTGGTTGAAACAAAATCCTGGTCTGGATTTTTACTTTCTGGACCTGAAATTGACACCTACTGTATGTAAAAATTCCTCAGGTAGTAGACTGTGTCAGTTTAAACACATTTTGTTTTTTTTCTTCTTCAGTAAAACCATGCGCCATATGTGAAAGCACAATTTTGTTTCCATTATTGGGCTTCTGTCATACTGTCAGAATGGAAATGCATTCCAAAACACCAGGCTTTGGACTCTTGTAGCTTTAAATCGTCAGATTCGTACCATGCATGTGCAATACCTCTGCAAACAAAGCCATAAACTATTACATTATATCTCAGTGAGTATGCTTTTAGCAGAACAATTAAAATGTCCCACGGTGGAACTCCCTGCTTTACTATATGATCATTAATTTACATCTACATTTTTATTTCTGCATTCTTTGATGTAATTATGCTTTTCACTTTTAATTGTACATTATTATTAGGCTTTTAATGATGTATTTCTTTGATGAAAAATTGATAGCTGTGATAATGGTCAAGCCAGGTTGCTCTGTCTTTATTCCTCTCAGCAGGGCTGCCTGTTGGAGCTGGTCCTTCCATAGTCACACTGATTCTTTGTATCGAAGAAACATAGTGACATTCTTTTTTTAATGTTATCAATTTTCCCACCACACCCAAAGAGATGAAGAGAACAAATTCACATCAAATAAATAAGTTTTTATATATATATATATATATATAGAACTCTATTGTCTAATGTGCAAAAGTATTCTATTAGATACTTCAGTTATCATGGTACATACATACAAAGATTTAAAATCAAAGAGGATATATAAACCAAATGAAGCAACAAGCAATGTTTCCACAAATCTTATAACCAGGTAAATGATTTAATGGTTAAACTAGGCTAGACGAGGACATGTGCGGTTTCATTATTCCTAACAGGCAGCTGAGTGCATGTGCTTGCAGTTTCAAGACAGCTAATAAATGACCAGGACACACTAAGCATTAGAGTCAATTCACATTAACTTTGCTTTGTGAGCGTCTGTGCAAGTCGTGACAATATAAATATGCATACGTTTGTCATCCCTTCCATCTCTGTTTGCTGCAGACCTTAGTTTTTCTTCATAGTTGTTCTATATTATGAAGCAGGATTAAGGAACACAGCATTTTCAATGGCCAGCTAATGTTCTGCATGTATTTTGTTAGTTTGCTTTCACACCTTATCCCTGTAATATCAGCTGCTATTTAGCTCCCTCTTATTATTTGCATCAGCTTTGTCATTGTGCTAATAATATCGTTTCCTAAAATTGCGCTTGACAATGAACTATACCAGGACTATTGCTGGAGTTATTTAGTGCTGAATCCCCATTACTGCAGTACCTGTAGTGCTTTCTTTAGCTGCCTGCCATCTGCTGTAGCTGCAGCAGGACTGTACAGGCCCAATGAAGCACAATGAAGCACAATGAAGCACAATGAAGCAATCCCTCTTCCCGTCTGGGTGCAAAATCTCACATATCGATGTAAAGGTTTGGATAAGAAGTGGCCAGTTTATTATGAACTTCATAGCAGAGTTATACACAAATATTCTCATGAGGGAATATATACACACACACAGGTTTTTAATTATATCTTTGTGGGGACTCTCCATTCATTTATATGGGGAAAACTCTAATCCCAACATGATGACCTTAACCCCTACCCAGCCCTAACCTTAACCATAAGTAACCAAATTAAATACGAGACTTTTGGCATTCTTACTTTTTTGATTGCATTCACAGATCTTTGTGGGGACCTGAAAAATGGTCAAAACGTCAAAAAAAACATGAAAATCACAGGTTTTTATCACATTGTGGGGGACATTTGGTCCCCGCAATGTAATATGGACCTAATCCACACACACACATAGGGGCAGAGGGTATGGTTGTAACACTTTACTTCAGCACCGGTAACTCACTGAATTCTTCAGCTAGAGTTGTCAAACTTTGATACAAAGTACCCACACTTGTCTACTACAAATGGCACCAATACCTTGAGAGTAGATGTCAAATACATGGTGTTCCTTTGTTATAACCTACCCCACTACCAGGATAAGTTGTAACAACTAGATAAAAGAAACAAAACCAGAGACCAGATCACATGTTATGCTTTAAAAAGAGGTTTACTGAAATGAAAGAACAATCCAGAACAATGTCTCTATCTCTGTGACAACCATTACTGAAATCCACATCCTGTTTGACTAAGAA
>JAODLD010000101.1:24007764-24048368 GCA_026781065.1 Mormyrops boulengeri | reverse complement strand
ATGCTTGCTCCACTGGTGTATCAGTGAGGATTTCAGACCGCCTCTTCTTCCTCTTTAACTAGCTGTATTAAGATAGTGCTTTGATATTGCCTGAGAAGTTACAAATAAATGTGATGTTAGTTATGATTATATCTGCAATAGTACAAGCACTAAACAAAATACAGTCGTAATTTAAAAAAAAATTTACTTATCTCAAAATCCCTTTTTTTCTCTAAAGACTCTGCATGTGCTTCTTTCCTGCCTTGACAACCACCTCATGAGATCAGGAAGAAAGTGGGTAAAAACTGAAATGATCATATGACTCCTATCTTATCCCTGATTGGTGGAATTGGACCATTGCTACAAAACTCTCCCCATGTTACAGTCTTACCCGGTCTCCCCTGTATATGTATTTGCATTTTAGTGAATTTGTTATGTTTGTGAAGTGAAATAATTACGCTGGGATGAGAATACTCCTTTATTTTGGCAAAATGAATGGAAACACATTCATGAATGGAAGAGCAAAGCCAGAGATTTAATGAAAATTAGTGAAATTCAGTCCTGTTCAAATTGCCTCAAAGAAATACCACAATGTGTTTAATGTTTTACTACAATAACATGGTCAGTGGCCACACCAGATTTATTTCCCGGTCCTACAGTAATCAGGAATGTGACATGTGTTTGGGCAGTGTGGCCATGGGGAATTGAATGTAGAGCTTCGGTTTGATTTCTGGAAACCTGCATGTGCTTATATCAGTGGTCACCAGGTCCTGGAGAGAACCCGGATCAGCTGTACGTACCACCCCAGATGTCCTGTTTTTGGCGAACAGGATTGGACTTGCACTGTAATCATACATGCTCTGAAAAACATTGGAGCGCATGTGATCTCATCATCAAGATCCACTGAATGTATTCCAGGTTATCAGTCAGTCAATATGTTCAGGCAGCACTCGAACATTCTGGTGTTATATTAAAAGTTTTCCTGAGTCCATAATAAATAGATATGTAAGGAGAGGAGAGGTCAGATGGAGAAATGCCCCTTGGGACTCCCATGACCCCAATCCACGAAAATAAGCACAAAGATTTGGTTTTCATTGATGAAAAGGCAACAAGCAGGATCTGACACACATTCTTGCTTTCGCAAACATAACCAGAAACTAATCAAGGCTAAGGCTGAGTGCAAAACCAACAGGCACTCCCTAGATAAATCCCTGATATATCGCCTTGCGACCAGATTACCTAGCGCCTTTTATGGGGGTCCTGCATGGCCAGCTGGTTGTAAATTTGCTGTCAGGCTACCAGTCAGGGGTCACTGTTTCCACTCTGGTGTCAATTAAATTTGGTTGTCATTCATTTCACTGTGACCAGAGATTTTGAGATGCAAGTTCTGCAGCCTGCCTTTTCATTTTCCTTTTCTTTTTAGGTGTTATAGCTCATTTCACTAGATTGTGAAGGGTTTATTAAAATGGTCCAGTAAAGCCAGTCAACTTCTGAGGTGACAGAGAGGAGGAGAGTCTTTTCTGTGGAAGATTATACCATTTATACACAGGTCTTTCTCAAGAAATGAACCACATATCAAGGGTGCGATTCTCCATCGAGCACATAAGCTAAAAAAGCACTTAAAAAGTTACGTGCTTTTGAGTTAAGCGTATTCTCCCCTCATCAGCACAGACACTCCCACCGCACTTAACCCGAAAAAGAAGGTGTGGCCGTGCAAGAAATAGGATTAAAACATGGCATTAGCCTACTATGCTTATATTTGGCCATTCTCTTGACATGAGAATCCTTCAACAAGTAATTAAATGTTGTAATAAAATACAGCATTTGAATTTTGTGCATTGCATTAGCATATCAGATATATTAAAATTATATATTTTTTAGCTCTGATTTAATGATCTCTCAACCATTTTCCCCAAATAGGCATTACCATTGCCGTTTTAAGATCAAATAACACAAAACAAGTTAAAATACTTAAATATTTCAACTTTACTGCAGGTAACCCACAGCAAAGGCTGTGATGTATTATTCCAAAACAATTGTTAGTCACTAAAAACCCACATATCTATATCCATTAAGCATGGAATGGTTACCAACTAGGCAAGTGTCTTCATAAAGTAGTTCTGTTTTGGACCCCTGACCTAGTGTATGTAGTGTGTGCATTAAGTGTATGGTTTCATCCCATTTGTCCCCCTTAATGACAAGCACACTGAGATTCTACACACTTTGGTGAGGTGTGGTGACATAAGACACAAAGTGAGCAAGTGTACGTAAAGAGCTTAAGTGTGCGGATATTTCTTGAAACCAGTGGGACACACTTGATATCTGAATACGTGAACAGGAAACACGCTACAGCTATGTTGTCATTTGTGCCGGTTGTGTTTGGGGTTGTCCTTTAATGTAGCCTATACAATGTTATACAACTTTACAAACTTAAATTGAAACTTCTTCGGAGGCATGTTGGACTCTGATTAACCCAGCAGACTTCCTCGCGGTTCAATGTCAACATTGGTTGTCATTAACGCAGTACATTGTGGTCTATTAAACCGAGCTAAAGATGGCTTCCATGAGGTATTTGCCAAAGTGTGGATAAAGCACATGTCAGGTGTGCTGCACTTGACTTATGTGAGGAACCCGACACCCTTGAATACCTGCAGTATGCATGTGAATGCGCTCACTAAGTATGGTAGTGTGCAAGTGTGGCCTTGGTAGGGCAAATGGCACAAGTCTTGGGCTGTGTTTAAATTTAGAGGCTACACCCTTCTAAGGCTGCATTCGAAGAGCGAGTGTATGACAGCAGCGTGACAAGGCTGTCCCGTTTGGAAAGCTCCTTCAAATGCAGCCTAGAAATGCATCCTCAATTTGGCTGAGTCACAAAGGATCCACCTGATGGATCCTTTGCAGCCCAGCGCATCCCAAGATTCATTCGCAGAGGTGAAGTAGGTGTGTTCTGGCTAGACGACAGGAGGGGCGCTTCGCAACTGAAGGTTAAGGGCAGGAACGGCTGGTGACGGCCAGACCGTCCCATTTGATATGTTCCGTTCCATCTCCGAAGAACACAGTCTATAAAGACTATGCCTTCAAAGGATGCAGCCTTCAAAAGATGCCACCCCTGAATCCAGGCCCATCTTATCCAGGAGGGCCATTGTGTGTGTAGGTTTTCAATGCAACTCCCTAATTAGATTACTAATTAGAGGACTGATTGGCTGAAGAGTCTGCACACCTGGGTTTGAACAGCTGACCTAAAGGTTATCCCAAAAACCTGCACACACACCGGCCCTTTGAGGATGATATTTCCTCTCGAATAAGGGCATTTAAACCCCAGGCTTAAGTCAATAGGAGAATATGCTTAATTTTAAAAAAGCACACAGCTTTGCGCTTTTTCGACTTAAGTTCTAGGAGAATCGACCCCCAAGTGAATTAACCCTGGCCTCTTGTACATCTGCACTATTGCTAAAATTCCAGAATAGTGAAAATTTAATAAATTCTTGCATGTTATTAACATCTCATGACCTATGTTGGATAAGAGGCTGGAAGATGGATGGATTGATGAATGGGTGTTATTAACATGCCATTTAAATAGATTTCATTCTTCGATAAAATCAATAATTAACCTTCAAAGAAACTAAAGAGAATGGCCTGCTTTCCTACAAACACATTACTGTATAATAATTTTAGAACTTAAACCTACTTCCCTCACTGTTTTCTTATTACAACAATATTTAATGCAATAATACTTAAATGTGTATTTAAGAGATCATGCGCCGTTCTACTGCCTGAAATTGTCGAACAGACAAACAGACTTTACTGTTCTACTAGAATTTAATTAAGGTACAAGTAGTGGCAACATTCAACAGGGTAATTCCATGATGAACAGTACAATTTTGAGACAGAAGACTTATAAACATGCATGTGAAAACAGGCCCAAGAAAGAAGACAAGCTCCATCCAACATTAAATGCATTAGGGCATATTTGACTGACAAGCATTTTACCAGTGACAGCCGCTGTTCTTAACCTGCAGCCATCAACTTTGCAGGCATCTTAGCAACCATTAGCACTGCTGGAGGCTTTTTTGAATACTGCTCTTTCACTGAATATAATAAAATCTTGCACTTACATTGCCTTGATATTCATTAGTTGAGGTCTCATGCAGATATGCATGAAAATGCAGCCAACGCATACCCCACAGAGCACAAGACAGGAATAGCTACTATTACACAGAAGCTGATGACTTAGTAATTAAAAACTCATGCCCTCTATCATTACCGTGTCACCATAAGTTCCCAGAGATTTCTGGGAGCTCGGACGTCTTCATCATGCCATACAGAAGTGACCGGACACTTGTTGTATCTGTTTTCTAGCGTATAGGCTATATCGCAGAATTCTGCTCTAGCTACGGCACCCCGAAAGGCTCTGATTAATCAGCCTATCCATAAACTGAAATAGGCTGATGGCCACATTATGTTTCTCTGGACAAAGTGATACACAATAACTCCCCTTAACGATGAACCTTCCCATCCTTCTGTCTGAGGTGCATTTAAACTAGGTTTCGGTTAAATGATTGGATGCTATGGTTCTGTTGCATCCTGCAAGTTATGGGTCTGTTGTCGGGGCGGTCCGTTCGTTTACTCCATAATCTCAAAGCCAGAGATACTGCGATGCACATAATGTGGCCATTTTCAGGGACGTAATCGAAAGCACAAAGTCCGATCGCTCATCAAATGGGACTGCAGAAACGCCCCCACTGGATTCCTGCTGAAAGGGTGTGCTTAATCTGCCAGACTCTCCTGAAACCAGATTTGCAATAATAAACATAGATTTGTGTATAGTTCGTTATAGACCTCAGAAGAACCTTGTTCCACATGATTGGCAGTTTACTATGAATAAATTAGTATTACATGGGCTAATATGGCAACATGTCTTGAGAAAACATTGTCATCACATTGAGTCGCTACGTTTAGTGTTAGCACATAATGAGACAGCGTGTAATTACAATTCGAATACTGAGACTTGCGCAACAATCTGCAACGGCTTACTGTTTTGAAATTTGTGGTGCAGCCGGCCATTAGTTTTACTCCATGGTTTCATAGCTGTTGTGTTTCATTAGACTCCACAGTGGCACATAGGGAAACACTTTCTTCTTCAGCTTTTCTTCTCACGTAACCATGCGCGGGGCATGGTTACCGGCATAGAGTTATTATTCACAGTGTAGGTTTAATTCAACTGATGCTAAACCAACGTAATTATGTCTAAGGCCCAAAGCCAGCCCATAGGTGCCTGGTGGGGGCTGCCTAGCAGAGATACTCTGGAGCATGTTAATGTCAGTACCAGGAAAATAAACATCTGGTGGTGTACTGTCTGATTTGAAACTCAGTCAAGTAGCTTGAATGGCTGTATAAAGTAGAATTGGAAGCCTAACACATTGGACTCTAAGCTAGCACAAAGGTCACACACTGGATTAAACAGGTGGGATCCTATTAAAAAGCTTCTTTAAAGTCTACCCAATAGCTTTACTTCTGACTTCTGATAACTTATCAGTACCTTTGACATTCCCTACATCTGTTATCCAATAGGTGACCACCTCTTTTGAGCCAGAAGATGTCTGTGAGGTTAGCGAGGCATTTAGCCGTGAACCTGCTGCAGTGGCTCAGTAGATAGCACTACTGGTGCATACCTGCACGGTTGGGGGTTTGAACCCCATCTTGTTCTGTGTCTGTGTGGAGCTTGCATGTTCTCCTCGTGTCACATGGGATTCCTCCAGGCACTCTGGCATCTTCCCACAGTCTAAAGGCTTACAAAGAGGCTAAGTGGTATCTCGAAATCACCCATAATTTATGATGGCGTGTGTACACAGCCCAGAAACAGAAAACTCCAAAACTTAATTCAACTAACAAAAGACATGAAAGCCCCCCCCCCCCGTCAAAGAGCTACAGTTCATAAATAATTGGTCGTTCAATGAGCTTGTCTGAGTGGCAGCTTAAGGTGGTACCCAAGAGGTCCTAGCCCTGCTGAATCACTAGTTTCTCCTTCTGTTCTGACCACTGCTATATGCTATACTGACAAAGGTTCTGAATCTATTGATTTCAGTTCAAAATGATGTTGCAATGCCAGCGACTAGCTTACAACTCAACGAAGCCATTGGGAAGGCAACCCAGTATTTCATGGACTGAATCATTTATGCTGACACAAGGTTTTCCCCTTGACCTGTGGTGTCATGTACAAGCTTCACTCTGAAATTCTCTCAAGATCCGAGAAGTATGGGCCACTGTGTGTATACATCTCCAAATACTCAACATCGATGGCCTTGGGAGCTGCAGACCAGTATTCAATAAAGCTTCAAAGGTTTTATGAAGAGTACAGATCTTACAGTAGGAGGGTTACAGGTCCAACCCTTTATTCTCTATTAATTCATATGAGATGTCTATTCTTTATGAACATTTCTCCAAGAACAGTATTTCACTCGTCACTGAAAGAGTATTATAACTACAAATACAAAAAAGATATTCTTAACAGTTTATTTGCATAATTGATATTCATAAATTGCATAACGCAATATGAACAGTCACAACGGGTTTGTTATATGAAGGCCTTTGAAGGACGCAGACTGCCTTGCTTTTTAGTTGCCATGGAGATAGCTGTAATGTAGACTACATCCAAACCTTAAAATGCATTTTATTGGCGTATTTTAATTTGTAACGTATTTGCCTTTCATAACATTTCATTATATTTGGATAGTTCTATTTTTATCCCCTGTCATTACAATCGTCATTTATATATTACATCCAAGAATCATTGAAATCATATATAAATTGTGCAATTGATTTATTGTCTCAGTAAATAAGTCATATGATTATGTTTAGCCTTTGCTGTATAATTACATGTTAGCTACATGTCTCCCATACTAATGGCCCAATCGTACACCCAGCGCAAAGTGGTGCCAGGCGCAGTGTGGGTGTCCCTGCTAACATGAGCCCCGAAGCAGTTGTCATTTTCCCGTCCAGCATCCACACCATTTAAATAGCCAGTGTACTAGCACCCATCTGAGCGCTCATAGGCCTGTCATCTTAAAATGAGGTGGACTCAGGTACCATGTTAACACATTGCTGTCTTGAGGCAGTGGAATGCGATTGCGCAATTGACCAATAAAATCAGTCAATGGTGCAGTATTTCACTGTTATTTAAAGGGTGTGTAATCAAGAGAGTAACATGCGGCTACAAACCATGCGCTTCAGACTGGTAAAATATGCCCCTAAGTGGTAGACCTACTAAGAAAAACACAGTTATGAATGGTGTTTTGTATGGAAACCGTAGGTTTGCATTTTGTGGGGTATTTACATAAATAATTAAGCAGTTATGAATGGGTAATGAAATAAATTTTACTGCAGTTATTTCAGAAGTGTGCCTCACATATGTTGTGCAGAATTTGGAAGCCTTGGGTGTAGCATTGACAAGCTCAGTGGACCATGATTTTTTTGTGATCAAATTTTTATTAGAGATTTTTAAACAAAAAACAAGATGGAACAGAACAGGACACATTCCACCCCCACCCCCACCCCAATACCCCCTGAGACAGCAGCTCAAAGGAAAAGAAACAAAAGACAAACAAAGGTTCTGTGGACATTGTTATTAATACTCAAGCAAGTCTAATGTCAAGAAAGCAAAACTAGAGTTAATATTTTTAGTATTGATACTTGGATCCAAGAAACTTTCCTGTAAGTAACAAAGTGTTTATAAAGCACCACCTTTTCAAAAAATTAAGGAGGGTCATGGTGATTTGAAACTCACAGTTCACAAATTTTAAGGGCATTGATGAACATAACATCACCACCATCGGTCATGACAAATCAATGCCTAGAGTGTGAATGGAAGTCAAATTACTATTTACAAACCACAAGAGTGAGTTGACACATATACGTGTAGATTCTTTCACTGTATTGAAAGTCATTTGTGGTCATTATAAGCTTATTTTCCATCTTTGCATTTGTAGGTTGCCATCCAACTGCAAACTTTCCTCACAATGTATCCTAACTGCTGTCAGAAGTATGAAGCCACGTATTTCACACTAAAATGATATTACATTGCTTTATGTCATATTACGTAAAATATACCATAATGAATTTTTAAAATAATTATTTTTAAAAAATATGACGTACCCTACTGGTGCCATTATGTTACTGAGGAACTGCTGCATGTTGTCTATAATTATGTTAATCTTCTTGTTCATCGTGCCATACATCTGGTTCGTTTTGAATGCCAAACCCTATTTTCCTTGCAATATGCCCATAGTGCTCTAATTCATTGCTGTGGAGTCATGGATCATGTATGACATTCAGGATTGTACCTTTTTTATTAGGCATAAACTTGAGTTTTATGCTCAGTTGCAGATGGAATATCTACTGTTGGGATCTTGTAAGCCTGCGTACATCTGGTGTTACAGGAAATAAATTAAGGCATCTATTAAGCCATCTGCGCCCATTTTTTAATCACTTATCCGGTACATGGTCAAAGAGCGTATCCAATATAGCAAAGGGGGAAAGGTAGGGGACACCCTGGAAGGGGTGAAACTGGAGTATCAGGGGAGGTCCCTCACAACACCGAGCTGAACATCCACTCACAGGGCAGGGGATGATATACAAACCTCCAGGCGCGAGGCCACAGTGCTACTCACTCAGCTATTTGGAATAATCTCAATGCGAATCTGTCTAAATTCATTTCTTGTGACCACTGAAGAACTCTGTTCTCTGATGAGCAAGCCTGTGGGCATAGAAGTTTCAAAAAAAGATCTTAATGATTTGTTTAACTTGAATGTGTGGACATGTAAACTCATCTTGTGTGAATGAGTGAGAATTATAATTCTGCAGCTATTTTAATGTAGGTTAGGGTCATTTTCAATATGAATTTTACGCAGTAAGAAAACCTGATAATGTCAATCTGCCAGAGCGAATTAAGCCTGAAGTGATGTTTTTTTTTTCTATATATATTTTTTTTCTCAAAAAAAGAAAGAAAATGACAGTCATGGCCAAAGGGAAAGGAGAGATATGTGGGTATGGTAGACTGAATGTCAAGATGGAAACATCACAAAAAATGGATTTATTACTCACTTGAGTACAATGAAAGTATTATTTTACCACTGGATTTTTTAACCCTCTTGACATTCATTTCATTTTACATGTAATTTCATTTCTTAGGACAGGTAGCAAACAGGAAATGTTTTCATAAAACATTTGGAATCTTCTTTAGGTACATTTCCTACCATTTTAATATGTATACCCAGCTTCCATTTAGTCTGTAAAAGAAATAAACTTGATTTAAAGCCTTTTCAATACCCAAGTGAAAGAGAACTAGGAACGAGAAATATTATAGGGTTAACAGGGATGTCAGTACAGAAAAGTACTTTCTGATACCTGAAGATACATTCTTATAAATGAAGCTCTGACTGCATATTAAAATGAATGAGACCAGAACCAGAACTGGATCAGCACTCTAGAATGCGAAATACAAAATGTACAAATAAGCAGGAAATTGGCGCTTGTCAGTAGCCTACTGTAAATTACAAAGCTTTCTAAAATGAAAGGCAGTATTTTCAACTGAACTGTATTTCATAAACTTAATTTAATTTTAATATTTGTCCCCATGACCAGAATAAGCTGTTAGAAAACAGATGCATGAATGGATGGATAGATGGATGGGCGGTTGCTTTGACCATGACGTTGAACTATCAGGAGGAGTAGTGTAGTCTGCAAAGTAATATCTATACTCTAGGAAGTGACAGTGTATTGGTAAAGCTGATGTGAACAAGGCATCGTCTAGCTGTGATCTTCATGTCGAGCAAAACTAAGTCTCGCTGTTGTGGCATTAGTACACTTGCCTGTTATAAAATAGTTTAGGTTTCAGATCTGTCTTATCTGAAAATACTGCTGGGATGAAGGAACACAGCCGTGTAACTGAAAATTATTATGCCATTCTCATTTAAGCTAAATACCAGTTTGTGTGTATGTGTGTGTGTATACTGTATATATATATATATATATATATATATATATATATATAGTAGTTCATACTACTGTACTACTTTATAAAACAATGTAAAGAATTTGTGATATATTGCAATTGTAAAATAACTGCAGAATATTATTCATATCTATGTAATAAATTGTATGTAATATGACTGTAATCCTATAAACTGTTGTATACAGTTATGGGGAAATGTTACACTGCACACCAGGAGTGGTTTGCGAACAGAACAAAATGCTACTAATAAGCAATGGAGCAATGTCACATTACATCACTGGTGGTGCATATGATGTGTTTCTCAACAGGTTGATGTATATAAATAGGTGAAAGTCAAGTCAAGTGAGCTTTACTGTCATACCATCCATATACAGGTGCACAGTGGCATGAAATAGCGTCCCCCAGGACCTCAGTGCGACATACAACAGCATTGACAGGGAGAGGATTTTCATGACCTACAGACAGACAGCGAGACAGACAGACAGATAGCTTCACTGATCGCCAGTGGGAAATTCTTCCGTTATACTTATATAAGTAAATGAACTGGGATAATCCCCTCAAAGCATTATACCAAATGTTATGCTTTTCAGATTGGTCCAGCGAGTTTGAGAAATTGCTTCCTCATGATGTTGGACTGAACACAATTACAATTGCGATGCTGGTCTTCCATTTGAGAAAACTAATTATCCCTCAATGCAGAACTCATTACTTCCATGTCACTCCCAGTGACATCATCGATAAAGGCCAACGTAATAAACTGCACCACACTTTCACACTATTAAATAAAACAGATAAACCCCCAATACCCAGCACATTCTGTCCCACCCCATCAGTCAGACTCCATGCGGGTGTATTGCATGTATTCACATATGAGCCACTCTGCACAGAGGCTTTTTGACTTTTTCTTAAATATCAATCTCATTTTGAAACTCTGTGTGCATTTAATACAAAGTTAGGAACCATATAAAGCGAAAGAAGCTGAAATTACATGAAATGATTCTGGACACAGCGTTTGATTTTTGATGAAATATTGCGAACCCCTTGACACTGGCATTTCTGCGGTGCGGACGGCCAGAGCCCCAGGATTCATTAGCAGTGTGAACTCTGCGAATGATTCATGGTACAACAGACGTCGCTTGCTGATGTTGCAATCTGCTCCTCACAACTGTCAGTGAGCTTAACGTGCCAAGTCTTGTGATTCAGTTATATCACGGCCATCAGGTGACTGATCATACAGTGATTCTGAGGAAAGACAAATATTCAGCAGGAAGTAGTGTTGGTTCACAGTGATCATGATGTGTTAAGTGAGTGGTCACATGTCCTGTAGCAATGTTTGCTGTGTCCTGTGACAGCTCATAAGCCTTAAGAGAACTTGTTTCTTCGAGGTCTGGCTCAAGTTTAGGTATAATTCATTTGTTATTATATCTGGGTATCATCTTCAGTCCTTGCTTGTTTTGTGTTGGTTGTTTTTGTTTTTAGAAATTGATATGACATCCATATATATCTGTGTCTGTGTGTCTGTGTGTGTGCGTGTGTGTATGGATTATGTTTATATTACAATATGGGGACCAAATGTCCCCTACAGTGGCATAAAATCCTGTTATCTTGATGTTGTGGGGACCATTTTTCCGGTCCCCATAAAGATCTGTGAATGCAATCAAAAAAGTCCAAAACTTTCCTATTTTGTTTGGTTACTTATGGTTAACTTTAGGGCTGGGTAGGGGTTAAGGTCATCATGTTGGGATTTTCCCCATAGGAATGAATGAAGAATCCCCACAAAGATATAATTACAAACCTGCGTGTGTGTGTGTGTGGTGAAGCATGAGTTAAGTAATATCAATTGTATATAAAGTTATATCATATTTACCTATTATTTGCATCTCTGAATTTCTCATGGATTTGAAAACCATACTTTTAAGTGTTATTGTACATGGTATGCATTATTCTTAAAAGTTTAAATTATAACATTGTCAGTTTTTAAAACGACTCTTTAAGACATGTTGTAGTAATTTAGTTCTAACAAATTATACAGATGGGAGCAAAATAATTGGGTGTTATTATGGGTAAATATAATGCTAATATATACTTTCTGTTGTTTTATTTAAATGAATTTCTAAATGGTTTTTGTACTGACTTTAATTTTCCTTTTATCCTTTCCAGGGACTATTTCAAAGTCATAAATGCAAGCCCAATCAAGTGGAAGGCAAAGACACAGGGTTTTGAGACTGAAAGGAAATGTTATTCACCAGGGAAATAAGCAAAAGACAATCTAAAATTATGATACAGTGAAGCTAAAAGCTTCTTTACTTTGTGCCATCCAACATTCATATGTGGGAAGGAACACCCAGTCTACCGCTGCCTCTCCGGACACGGTGGAGCCCTACCAGTGTGAGCAACCCATTTCTAGCCAGCATCAGAGCGTCAACAGAACTGTGGACCATCTAGTGACGTTGCCTATTCAAGTTTTATAAGTCGGATCCTGCCTTGTTGCAAGCAAACTGGGGTCGAGATCCTGTGACCATCTGCAGACGTAATGAGCCCCGGATCAGGGATGGCTTTCCGCGGCGGCGTGGCGATGAGTGCCTTTTGCTGGTGGGTGGCACTGCTTTTTTTGTGGCAGACAACTGGGGTCAGGGGGGACTGCTGGCTGATCGAGGGAGAAAAGGGATTCGTATGGCTGGCAATCTGCAGCCAAAACCAGCCGCCTTACGAGTCTATACCGCAGCACATCAACAGCACCATTGTGGACCTACGGCTTAATGAAAACAAGATCAAAAGCATTCACTACTCCTCACTGAGTCGCTTTGGTAACCTGACATACCTAAATCTAACCAAGAACGAGATTACGTATATAGAAGATGGGGCATTTTCTGCTCAGTTTAACCTACAGGTCCTTCAGCTGGGCTTCAACAAGCTACGGAATCTGACGGAAGGGATTCTGCGGGGTTTGGGCAAATTACAGTATCTCTACCTCCAGGCCAATCTGATTGAAACCGTGACACCCAATGCCTTTTGGGAATGTCCCAACATTGAAAACATTGACCTTTCGATGAACCGGATCCAGCAGTTGGATGGGGCGATTTTCACCGGTCTGAGCAAGCTGACCACTTGTGAGCTCTATACAAACCCTTTCAATTGCTCCTGTGAGCTCCTGAGCTTCCTCAGGTGGCTCTCTGTTTTTCCCAACAGGACAAATGAACGCATGGTGTGCGACTCTCCTCCAGGATACTCTGGCTACAGCCTGCTAAGCCAGAATCCAAACATGCCCACTTTTCGGAATGCCTTCCACACACTCTCAATGGTGTGCACGGATGAGTATGTCACTCTGTATATCACGGGAACTCCAGACACCACTACCCTCTCACCGTACTCCACTCCTTGCGGACTTGAGGACTGCTCATCTGGAACTGGGCCCGAAGAAACTATAAGCATTATCACACCATACATTGATCCTGACGTGAAACCCATCATGAAGCTGAAGCAGGTGACACAAACCAGTGCCAACATTGTCGTTCAGATCCCTCATCCGTTCAAGAAAATGTATATCTTGGTTCTTTACAATAACAGCTTCTTCACTGATATCCAAAATCTCAAGAATCAACGAGAGGAAATTGAGTTAAAAAACTTGAAAGCCAACACTGACTATACGTACTGCGTTGCTTCCATTCGCAATTCTCTGCGATTCAACCACACTTGTCTGACAATCTCTACGGGACACAAAACTGGAAAGGAGCCGTTCAATAACGGTTCTACAGCCACACACTACATCATGACAATCCTGGGTTGTCTCTTTGGCATGGTGATTGTTTTAGGCATGGTTTACTACTGCTTGCGAAAGAAACGGCACCAGGACGAGAAGCACAAAAAGGCAGGCAACATGAAGAAAAACATAATCGAACTCAAGTACGGCGGTGAACTGGAAGGTGGAACCATCTCCCAGATGTCCCAAAAGCAGATAATGGCTGGTGAGAGCATGCCGCGGATGCCATATTTACCGTCCAGTGGTGAAATGGAACAGTACAAACTGCAGGAAATCAGTGAAATCCCTAAAACAGCCAAGGGGAATTACATAGAGGTACGCACCGGGGAGCAAGCCGACCACAGAGAATGTGACATATCCATAGCTGGGAACAACCAAGGCTCAGTGGCAGAAATCTCCACAATTGCTAAAGAGGTTGACAAAGTGAACCAGATTATAAACAACTGTATAGATGCCCTGAAATCAGAATCCACGTCTTTTCAAGGAGTGAAGTCGGGAGCTGTTTCCACCGCAGAACCCCAGCTAGTACTCATATCAGACCAGCCACAGGGCAAAACGGGTTTCCTGTCTCCTGTCTACAAAGACACTTACCACCACCCTCTGCAGAGGCACCACAGCATGGAGGCCACTCCCAAGCGGTCCAGCACCTCCTCCAGTGGCTCCATACGGAGCCCCAGGTCATTCCACTCTGAGGGAGCCTACAAGTCAGAGGCCAAGTATATCGAGAAGACGTCACCCAAGGCTGAGAGCATTGTGAAGATCACACCGGCCGCTGCCATCCTGAGAGCAGAGGCGGAGAAGATACGGCAGTACAGCGAGCACCGGCACTCCTACTCAGGCTCCCATCAACTGGAGCAGCTGGAGGGGCTCGGCAGTCGGAAGCCATCCATCCTGGAGCCCCTGACACGCTCGCGCGCCAGAGACCTCGCCTACTCCCAGCTCTCACCGCAGTATCACAACCTGAGCTATTCTTCCAGCCCCGAGTACTGCAAACCATCCCAGAGCATCTGGGAGCGCTTCAAACTGCACCGGAAGCGCCACAAAGAGGAGGAGTACGTGGCAGCGGGGCACGCCTTGCGCAAAAAAGTGCAGTTCGCTAAGGATGAGGACTTGCATGACATTTTAGACTACTGGAAAGGCGTTTCAGCTCAGCAGAAATCTTGATTAATTACAAATATTTACTTTTAATCCTGGACCAAAATAATATAGATGAGAACACTTCACATAAAAGAAAAAAAGATTTAAAAGGAAAATGCCTTGGTTATTCTAATGTCATCTGCAGCTATTTTAATTCAGAATATTGTTCTGGAGAAAATGGACAAAAGCCCTCTACAATTAGGGTCTCGTGTTTGTGAGTACACGCACCAAATTGAAGTGTCTTCATCTCCTTTTTCTTTCCACAGAAAAAACTAATCAACAGAAACATTATTGGAATATAATAATTTGGTTATCGCATGGCTGTGTCCTGTTACTGTGGATTAACTATTGTGTACTTTCAGCAAGAAGCGAATGACCTTAACCTGTCTGCTGAATACCCTGAATGCAGGACTATGTACTTGGCAGAAAAATACACTCTCAAGCACACTTTGCTCCTACATTATCTTATAGCTGCATAGTAACCTATTTATCACTTAATTGTACACAAAGATAATTATGTACAGGTAAAAAGAATTCTATATTTGCAATGCTGTGTAAAAGACATCATAACAAATGATTACCTGTTTCTATCAGGTTTTAACCATGATTTTACAAACGGCTTCTTCACTATTTTTCAATCTCAAATGAATGTCTTCTATCCTGAGAGATAGGGAACTGCACTGTTCAACAAAATGGTATATCTTCTATAATATACCCCATTGCTTTTTTAAACTCTTTTGCTAATGTATATGATTTGCAGATGTCTTAAATGAGACTGCACATTCAGTCAAATTCATCATTCTTCATGTAACTTTATTCAACCAAAGTGCTGTGGTAGCAAGTCATTACATGTTCTGCCACTAAAAAGTTATCTGAGTATGAATGTATTGTGTACATAATGGAAGTGTTTGGCAGCTTTTTATCATAAGCTATGTCTTTCGTTTTGCTTTCCTACTCTCCAGTGGTTACTTTTCATAGCCTGTAGAGCAATGAGTTTGCCTAGTTTCTATATTTTTTTTACTTTGTACTGAGATACTTTATCCTTTGACAGATGTCATGGGAAACTATCTAGTTCAAAAGTATTGTGACGCCTCCTGAAAATGAATGCAGGTCATTTTTATCAAAGACCTATCATCCTGTATCGAAACAAGTCAGCTTCTGATCTTTCCTTGTTGGAAGCCCATAACTTGGGACTTCTTACCTACGCAGTAAAATACTGTGGAAGCCAGCTGATACCTGGCGTTAGAGGTGAAAAGACAGAATAATGTGAAAAACGTCAGTATCCTTCCACTATGAAAAATGATCATTATTACTGTGCTATTCCAGTGTAGAACTGTAACATTGCTTTTGTGAATGTTCATATCCATTCAGTGAACATAACTAAGGAAGTTGAAGAGAGTTCAAAAGTTATAACCTATTCAACATTAATGTTACTTACACTCAGTTGTTACATTGAGATGAACTGTTACTACCACTTTGTGTATAGTCTGTTTATATCTTACAGTGGATCCTAGAGATATTTGCTTAGGTTTTTTTATTTCAACAGCGTTACGGTTATGATTCGTTTTCCTTATGTATTAAGAAGATGCTACTATATTTGTTCATCAGCTGTTATTTTTCTAAATTCAATTTAGATTCTTTGTTACTTTGTGTGTTTTGATTACAGGTATATTAACGAGTAACCAATATGTTTTCGTTTTCATACTGCATATTGTAGCACCTCTTGTCTTTATGAAGTCAGAGAACATCTGATGATTTCCAGAAAGGATGGGAGGCAACCGCTGAAAGGCGATGGATGTGCGTACAGAGCGGTTGTACACGTGCGAGACCTGCACGCTGGTGGATTTCAAATGGTTTTATGATCCATCAGAAATAAACAAGAGCACAATAAAGCTTTTCTTAATGAACAGCGATCTGCTTTCATAGCGGCTCGGTACTGTGGGTCGGGTTGGGGGAGTCATCGACTTCATCAGCACTCACTGTAGAAAAGCTTTCCCATGATTTAATTTTAATTTGTCTTTATTTCATATGAAAACAGCTATTATTAAATAATAATAAAAAAAAAAAATTAGTAGACAACCTGAACTGATATGAATGATGTCTTAATTGGCTCAGTGAAGGATGCTGAGCAGTGTTAAATAGCTGGTTTAATCAACACAAAAATTACCTGAAGGGGCTAGTTAACTGTAGACGTGATTCTAATGATTTCCATTTGATTTTTTTTTTTACGTAGCTGAAGTGCTGAGCGCTCCCATGATTCCTTAGAGCTGTTGAATGCTTTATTTCAAAATGTTCCCAGTTATTTATTAAATGGATGACAGATTTCCTCTCCTTCACTGCAGTAATCTATAAGCAATTTTTTATTAAAAATAAAAACATCAAACACAATGGCAGGTTATTAATATCAAGATGAATAAGTTCACATGCTGTAGTGCCCTTCCTGCAGACTAAGGTCATGATGTCTCCATAATATGCACACTACTCTGTGTTCTCAGCTATTTTCCCCCCCAGTCAGCAAACCACAAATCATTACAGGCCCCGATGACCATGTTGAAACAGCAAATAATTAAGAAGCTAGTATCTATAGGCTTAATTTAAAGCGCTGTTCCTATCACATGCGCCCCCAGAAGTGCTACATCAGTTGACAGTAACGTGGAAAAATCATTTTTATGTTAACAATTTATACTTTTTCAAATCACACACAGTTACCCTTTGGTACCAAATATGAGTACCGATCACTGTTTTTATCCTTTTATGAACACAATTTGTGATGCATTCCAACGCATGAAAATGGTATCTGCATGGTTAAAACATTAGAATAATAGAATAAAAGAAAAAAAAAACATGTATCGCTATAAAAAGAGTAAAAAAGTGGATGACTAAACCTTTCATTTGTCCATTTCAAGTATTATCAAATAAACAAATATCATATTTACATGAGAGATATCAACTTGTGAAGGTTAATTTATTTGCTTTAACTATAAAAGCCTGCAGTGAAGTAATATTCAATTTTTGTTACTTTATATAAAATATATAAACAACAATATTATATAAAAGTAATGCACATATTAGCCCTCAGTAGTAATAAATCTTAGTGGCCTATATGATATATTAATTTGCATCGTTTCCTCTGATCTCTCAGCCCTGCATTTGGTATGAAACATGTAGCATTAGGGAAATCGCCCCTAGGAGCTTCAGTGACCTAAATGACTGGGAGTAAGCAGTAACACTTTAACTAAGCATCTGCGCCTGGTTTCATGCGATTGCTAGTGGTCCGGGAATCATAGAGGAGGTGATGAACCCGATTACCTGTTCATAGCCATTGGAAATTTCAGCAACAGAGATAAATCACAGGCTTACTTCCCCCAAACCTCATTTTAATCAGAACATCACATGAGATCAAGGGCATGGACAAAATGGGTATGAAAAAGAATAGGGAAGAGCAGCACTAGACAGCACTTTCGCTTATTTATTTACGTGTACGCCCTGTGTTAACTTTTTCGAACTGAAGCAAGAAATGCTACACTTGTTTCATTTAGTATCTGTGTCGTGGGCTTTTGGGGGTACCCCGAGATGGTTCACATTGTCACCTTCATCTCTCATGGAAACAGCTATAGGTAACCTCAGACTTTGTCAGTTTGTCCATTTGTTGAAATCAACAGTGCGACTGATCATATCAATCCTAACAGCACACAGGACCAGGAAATAAAGAAATATTTTGATATAATTATGCAGTAAATGATTTATAAAGCTTTTAATTCTTGCCTGGAACTTTCCTTTCATGAAACAGAATCTCCAATAATAATGAAAATATTAACTGAGAAGATAAAAGGCCGAAAGGCATTTTTAAATTATGTTGATATCAGATTGTATCATGCGACTGACTTCTATTCTTCATAATTTTACCATCCATCTATCTATCTGTCTTCTAATGGCTTATCCTGGTCAGGGTTATGGGGTCATTTTATTTTAATTATGTAAGTGTAGAAATATATTCCACATGATTTTAAGTTCTCCGAGTTGCAGTTGAGGTAGCTAATGTGAGTCTTTGTCACCATTAAAATGCCTGAGTTGTACACCTCCCAACATGGAGGCCTCTGTCCTCAATGGACATAGTGTCCCGGGGATAAATGATAAAGCAGAATCGAACTGTTACAACAATCCCCAAGCACTGTAGGCATTGCGATTGTTTCGTCAGAATAAGGAGATGAAGGGAAAACAGCTGCTCGCAGGGGGAGGTGACCCCCGCCTGGAATGGGAAGGAACGACATGGCAGATGAAAAGAAATTTTCAGTGCAGAAGACAAAATAACCCACCACACTGACCTATCAGCCCAAAGAAATACCATATATAGAAATAAAGCAGCCTTGATTTTCTGTATGTCCAACCAGCAGCAGTATCGCATTAAAACAGAGATGCACTACAGCCCACCTTTTTCTTGTAATCTCTTTGGAGATCGCGTGTTTTATCTCAGTGCTGCATTCTGCTGGCCTGTGACTCAGGAGAGAGAGCATCATAAGTAGCCTTGAAATGACAGATAATTGATAAATTAATAAACTGCAAATCCAGTGCCTGCTATTTTTACCCAGGCAAAATTATGCCCATTCATATTTTCTCTGGTTTCCAATAAATACGATAATATACTATACTATAATATAATATAATATACGATACTACTAGCATTGTAACATCATCATTACTAGCATAAAAAGAAAAAAATACACATTCTCTTGTTTTAATCAACTTGAAAATAACAAGGAAGGAACTTTTATAGGAGTGAAAGTCTGACATTATTTTAAATGAAAAATGTAAAATGTGGTCCTTACTAGAGTGTTCTCTAATTATTCTGGAGTCAACAAGGGCATCTCCTTACACTACTCAGAATATTAAGTTGTGCAGTTTTCATTTTCAAAGAGTACTTTGAGAAATAGGTCTGAAATGAAGTCTCTGTCCTCATTGGCCAGCTGATCATATGCGACCCGTTCACTTGCCTGTTGCTCATTCATTGAGGTCTGAGGCCACCACGCAAGAGCTGAAGGCTGCTGATCAGCTATTCAGGAGCACCACGCCTGAGCCTCCCAGTGTGCTCAGATTGGGCTCACTGAGAGCTCAACATCACAGTGACTACTGATTAGGAAAGGAACACTGATCCTTACTCTTGAACGGTACTATAGCTGGTTTTAATGCAATGGATGTTTGTAATCATTACCGACGATAAAAATCATTGATAGATATGACTAATATCCTTCCGTCCATTTCCTACATGGCTCATCCAGTACAAGATCACAGTGATCCTAGATCCAATGCCAGGCAGCTAATGGCACAATGCAGGGGACACCCTAGATGTGATGACAGTCCATAACAGAGGACAGTATCATATACTATAGACAACTGAGAGACACCAGTTCTTGTACTATATTTGGAAAGTGAAGTACTTCTAGGAATCTCCCACAAGAACATGCAATCCTCATACAGTACACTAAGATTACATTCCCAAAGAATGATGGAAATTCCAACTAAACATTGTTAAAGCTATGGCAAATAAAAAATAGATCTAAACACTTAAACAGCTTTAGATGCCAGTGTCAAAGACAATCCATTGAGAATTAAAATATACTGACATTCCAGCATGGATTCTAAAGGAATCACAGAGCACTGATGCCTGAACAATCGTGAAACATACAGAGCCGCCTAAGGAGACACTTCTCAGAAGTCTTAAAAGTGGTACGTAATAAAAAATAAATCCTCACAATATAAACATCACTTTTTGGGGGGGTAGGACGTGAAATTATTCTGATTCAAAGGAGAAAATCATTTATGCTTGGCTTGAGATCTTTCAGAACAATAGGGTTATTCCCTGCCTTGTGCCTATAGGCTCCAGACCCCCCCACAACCCTGAAAGGACAAGCAGTTACAGAAAATGCATGGATGGACCTATCCCGTGTATTTGTTGTATTTCACCACCAGCTCAATTAATTAATTAATTAGTTAGTTAAATGGCCCAATGAGGTATTGATTAACCAAACAAGCTCTAGTAAAAAAATTCCTGGCTGAATGCTGTAAATACCGTGGTTAATATACATATGTATAGATGTAACACTATCTGAAAGGCATGCATTCCATTCAGGCATGAAGTTCTGCATGTTTCCAACCTGTAGCATGGCTCAGGAAGTCAGATTTCCATGAGAAGCTCCAGTGTGGAGACACTGTGTCGGCCTCAGACCCAACCACTAATGGGCTACCTCCTCCCAGGGTCAGCCGAAGCTGGCTGGTCCAGTCGGAATCAACAAAGATTAATAGTAAAGCCAGTCCGTTCTTGCTTCCCGGGAACAGCTTCACGCTTACAAAGAATTGGCTGGGCCTTAGGCTGTGGAACACACTGACACTTTTAGTACTTTTCCCTGGTATTATGCTTTTAACAATGTCACCGCCTGCAGCTGATTCCCTGTGCTGGCCTGTTCTCAGCCTCCGTGCACATTGTGGAGCTATGAAAGACACACCAATCAGCTAAACAGCACCTCTCACTGTATTCAAAACAACTGACAATATAAGTTCTGTTCATACACCCATATCTTTTCACTGCTTACGATCAGGCTACTTGCACAGCTTTGGGTACAACATCAGGCTTATTGGCTCCACCCACACCAGCCACCTGCGGATGCATACTCACCATCATACTGCTCCACTTATGTGCTTAGCTAGTAGCGTGATGTTTGTATGACAGCAGTCAGTCATGATCCTCGTGTATCATACAGCACCAGTCAAAAAGTTTGGACATGCCAAGTCATCTATAAAGGAGAGTGATAGTGTCGCGCCACCTGACCTGGCCACCTGACCACCTGAGAGTTTTGGAGGAGATTGACCAGAGAGTGAATAAAAAGCAGCCAATCAGTGCCCAGCATATGTGGGACCTCCTTCAGCTGGAAAAGTATCCCAGGAGGCCATGAAACTGGCATGATGAAACTGGCATAGAGAAAAAAGTAGGGTCAGCCTATCCTAGGTGCCGAACTGTCCTAGGTGTCCAACTTTTGACTGGTGCTGTACGTGCTCACAGTTCTGCTTATCTCGGCCACTATCATGAGATAAAAGCTCCAGTCCAAACAGAGCAAGGAAGCCTCTGAGGAACCCAGACTATAAATATGTCTTTATATTGATAGAACTGGAATCAAAAAATAAAATATCGATAAAATAGAAAGGCTCGGGTAAAAGCTGAATGGCTTCCGTCTTTAAGTTCTATTGTATATGTTCCAAATAGCAAAAGAAGAGAGGAGTTTTTCCAGAAAAAGCATAATAAGCTACCATCATAGAGCGAGGCGTAATAACAGAATAATCTCACTGAAAACAAAACACAATAGCAATAAGGAATTATTACAGTTACACACAGGACTGTTTATATCTTGTGTTCATTACAAAATATCAATCTTTAGTCTGAGGTTAAAATGTTTGTGCTTTAAAGATTGCTCAGATGATTGTAATCGTTATGTTTCCTTAGCTACTGAGAAGGTGTATTGATTGAAAAGAATGGCTTGCTGTTATTTCAAAGGAAATTTTTACATTTTCTACAGGTATTTTATCGAGCTCTTTACTGAAATGGTAAATCATGCCTTATTTACTACTGAAAAACTAAGAGTGCAGACTTGACTTGCAAATAATTTCTCAACGAGCAAAGAAGACCTGATGTACAGAGAAATACAGAACACTGTAAGTCTGTGAGAGGCCCCTTGAGGGATAATTCATATTTGGTCTCACACACAGCATCATAATCTCACACATACTCCACTATAGTCTGACACAATCTTAATCAATAACAATCTTAAACAATAATTGTACACAAACATTACTATACCATCTTACATATACAATCATAGTCTCATACACACAGCACTGTCCTCTCTTGCACAGATAACTATAGGTACTTATACACACATTAAATGCTTGCATGATAATCTTTGTAACAAAGGACAACAGTATATGTGTGTAAGTATGGTAGTACATTTAAATGAAGTTAGTGTATGTGAAACGAAGGTCTAATATATGTATGGGAGAAAAATATATTTTAAACCAAATAACAGCATATGTAAGAGAAATAAATTGTACATGTGAATGCAAATAGTCATGTGCAAGATAGTGAATGTAAGAGAGAATGGTAAGATTCGTGGATGAGTTGTTTGTGTGAGGGAGTTTGATTGATGTGGAAATGGTACTAAATTCTCAATTCCTGATTGGTTATCTTTGATGAAGCCCACCCTCCTAATCATGATTGATTTGACAAGATGGTGGACTGCGAGCGACTGGCCGAAGCCATTGATACTAAGTGGCAACATGCTGCAAATTCTGAAAACAAATGTGAAACTACAGTAAATGCTGCAAATCCTCTCACGACACAATAGACATTTCTGGGGAACTATGAAACAAGATGGACCATTAGGACTGGGTGGAATATCAAATGTTTACAGTATATTGGCATATTTCCAAAACGAGATAACACAATACCATTTATATCAATATTATTTTATTGTGTGTTAAAATTAGGGCTCTATTAAAGATTTTGAATCTTTAATAGACTAATAGTATTGCTTCCAGGTTGCAAGCAATGTGAGAACTTGAGCATATGATAGTAAATAAAAGAGAGTATGGTTGTGCATGTACTTTAATGTTTGCGTAAGAGTATAGTGGAGTATGTGTGAGATTTTAGTGCTGTGTGCGGGACTAAGTATAAATTATCTTTCAAGGGGCCTCTCATATGAGACCCATGAGCACTGAAATAGTACCATTGAGGGTACTACCTTATACAATATAGTTAACAATATAGTTAATATAATAATATAGTTCATTCCAGTAACATGGAACGAACAATAGAAAATTATACACTAAAACTTGTACTATTCTCTATATTTTTAAATAATTATATAAACATGAAAACTATAAAATGACATATATGGAATTATGGACTGACCAAAAAAGTATTAACCAAAAAAGTTCATATGTTGGAGGGGAGGGGGGGTCAACTCTGCAGGTTGGGATTCAGAAGCTGAGAAGCCCCTTGAGTGAGGCCGTTAAGCCCAACTGCTCCAGGGACTGGCTGACCCTACTGTCTCCTCTACGCCCGTTCCATGAGGTGACCTCCTGGGATGCTTTTCTAGCTGTCCTGAAGGAGGTCCCACATATGCTGATCACTCACTGGCCACTTTTCCTTCACTCTCTGGTCCAACTCCTCCAAAACCATTTCTACTGTGTTTAGGTCAGGTGGCCAGGTCATGTGATGTGACACCATCACTCTCCTTTGTAGGCAGCTTGGCGCATCTAAACTTTTGACAGGCACTGTATGTCTTGAAATAAATTGCGAGGCCGTTGACGACACCCAGCAAAACACTCAAAAAAATCAGCATTACTGATTTCATTTAGTTTAAACAACGAAGTTAGAAAATCATGGCATATACTGTAAAGTGTGTGTGTACAAACACACACACACACACACACACACACAGTGCTCACAGAGTCTTGAAATGCTTGAATAATTCTGTAAAAATATTGCAAATTTATTGGTTTTGCAACAAAAATCATTACTTTATTCATTTATTTACAAAACATGAATATCACATTAGAAACAACCAGTATTTTTAAGTAAAACATTCTTTTCAAGTAGTAATACATTGTAACCCAAACTATAGTTCTAAAAGAGCTGTTCTGAGTTAAAAAGTTCATTGACCAGCAGTCTCATTAGATGCTTTTTAATTAGTAACACCTTTGCAATATATAGTAATATCAGCTTCTTTGGAGACAATACTACACGTTTGTAAATTAATGTCTCTTTTTGGGGGTTTTAAGGCTTTTGATGTGTCAGCGACTTCCCTTGTCTTTGGGTTTTTGACTAGACGCGCAAGGTCACCCAGTCACTTTTATAAGTAAAGTAAGTTATTCAAGAAACTGCAAGTTTTTATGATGCGTGTTGTTTCTCCCTCAAGGGGAAGCTGACCTTTTTCTGTAATGGAGTGGCAACTTTATTGAAGGCAATGGAACTGCACAGCCAGGTCAGCAGGGGAAATAAAAGTTAAATTGTAAATCCTTAAAACTGGTGTATTTAATAATAGGATGGTTTGTTTAAAGGTTGATATTTTAAGTCAGGGAATGAAAGAAAGCATAATTTTAGTTTACAAATGCTGGTAATGTGTGTTGGGGGAGCTTTGCCTGGGTACTGCAGGTTCCAGCCAAACTCTGAAGTCATGTATGAGTTAGAAGATGGATGGAGTGTAATGCATGGCTCCTGGAATTGGGGAGTTTGGAAATTTTCTTCAGGTTTATGTGCTTTGGGACTCAATTCCAGTCTATTTAAACATGTATCACACCCACTAGCTGTGTGTGCATAAAAAAAACAATAGATTACCCATAAAAATACATAATTTACATTTTTACTTTATTAACACCAAAACATAGCAAGTGTTGCATAAAAAAATTAACTCTAATCTGTGCTATTTAGGTACTGGATGCTAATGCACTGCTGGCTGCTGAGTAATTTCCAAACGTTACATCATGGCCACATATATTAGCCTGACATTTACATTTACCTGGGGGGCAATGTGCACACCGCAGGCATTGTTTGGTGTGTATCAGACAGCAAACTGAGTAGTTAGCCGCCATCGACCATTTAGGGTACCTCAGCGGCTTTAGTTGTACAAACAAATTACTAAGTACGCAGGCTGTAAAAATTAAACATTGAAAGCTGCCCTGAGTAAAATCAATAACGGTGTATTTTCGTATGGGCAGCGATCTGCGGGCAGTGGGGAAATAATTACTGCAGTATTTGTGATATTGAACGTGACTTCCAGAAAATTACAACACAACCAAACCGCCCAAAATGCCTGACAAATATTAATCTTTTTCTTAACAGAATTGTGAACGCGTTTATGGACAAAGTCCCTTTATGCAGGGGTCGAATTTTCATTCAGTGGTTCTGTAAGAATAATAATGCCACTATGTATTAGTCCTTAGTTTTGTGAGGAACAATAGGAGTAAAAACTGCAAAAATGTTTTTGGCTCTAAAGAACATTAGTACTGGCTGCTAGAGCCCTGAAATGGGTGAACTATGCAGTTATGGTTGAAATAAAATTTATGATTAAACTTTTCCTTTGATGTGACCCAGAGATTTTTTCATTTGACATTTTAATATTACACAATATTTGTCCATGACCATGAAGATGACCATCTAGGAAGATGGATGGAGGGATGGATGGATGGATGGATGGATGGAATGCCTTTTGTTGCCTTATCATTTATGTAAATAAAAATATCGTGACAATTTAAAACATAAGGGGCACGCAAGAGCCGTTAGATCCACATCCATATTTTCCATAAAGCATGACAGTGATGGTCCCTCATGTCACCCTGGACAATTTCTTACCGGAGTAATTACACAATTCCTCAAATGTATTTCGATAGGTTGAGGAGGCCGTGGCATGGATCAACTGAGAACAATTTTAAAACAGTTTAATTAGCTGAGGTGTCATCCCCATTGCATGACTAATTGGCAAATGGCCACATGCCCAAGGAAGAGACCACGTACGGCATTTACAAGGGGTGACAGCCAATCAGTGTCCAAAGGAAATGACAGAGAGCAAGCTTGCCATTGCCAAGGTCAAAAAGACATGCAGTGAACTTTCTGAAAGATACTGCTGAAAGAAAGTTCTCAGGTGTGAAGAGATAGAACAGAGGATAGGATGTCATTGTAAATGAGCAGATGGATTGTGGGAAATCAGACAAGAGAGGTTAAAAACAATGATTTATATGATCCACACATGAACGCACAGTCCACTAAATAATAGTCAAAGGATGAGCCAGCGTCGCTTTTTCACACCTGCACCCCGTCACCTCATGTAAACTGGCAAACCATGACCGGTAAGTGAAATCCCGAGTGGGGCATACCATTTGTAAAATGGATGTGACGCAGCTTGACACCTAAAACAAGACAATAACTGAAAGCAGGCCTTGCAGGATTCTGCTCATTTCGTGCAGAGGAGTCTCATTTATTCTTGACTTTCTACTTGCCACAAGCAGTTTAGCACATTACCCTCAAAGTGATACAGTCACATGTGACGGTCCTACTTTGCAGGGTGCGTGAACCCACGTTGGTTCTTTTTTCTCGTTTTATATCATATGTTTGATGATTTACCTAAATATTATTACACTGCTTATTACATCTTTATTAGTCTTTTTTATTCATATGTTGGCCCATGTAACATAAGAGCAGTGTATTGTAGAGTTGGTTTAATGTTCAAAAATGACACCACTCTGTCTCGTGAGTCATTTTTGTTGCCAGTTCCATTAGATTTTTATGGATCGACTCGTCACCCGCAAGGCGACTAACGTGCGGAAAGATTTCGCTTTAGCGCAGATGCTGAGCTGGCGCTTGGCGCAACACCGCGGATGAAACGTAGAGGCAGGGAGTGCTGCAGAGGGGTAGCCGCGATGACGTCCACAGCGCTGCGGCTGTGAGAAAGACCCAGGGCGGCTACCGACCTGCAGGTCTCCGCTGAGAAACCCAAGCGGGCAGACGTGCACATCGCTGAACGCTCACCGGACACCGCGTGCCAGATTACAAAGTCAAATTGCGGAGGCCAGGGACTGCAGTAAAGCTGAAAGATTCATGTTTCTTTAATAAACTTTATTTTCCTTATCTGTGTGACATAGAGGAGACTAAGATACTAAGTAATAACAGTTAAGATTCATATTTCTCTACGTTAATAAAGTTTAATTTCTTCATCGGTTTGTCTTACAGGAGAAAAGATGCTGCTAAATGAATATTAACAGTTGCAATTCATATGCGTTCAATAAAGTTTAATTTTTTAATCAATGTATCATATAGGACAATACAATGCTACCATAAAGTAAAAATAGTTAAGATTCATAAGCCTTTAATAAAGCATAATTTCTTTATACAAGTGTCATATAGATCCCACCATACAAAGTTTCCCTAAATTACACATTATCCCTTTAGAAAACCTGTCTGTGTCACTGGATCGCTCCATTGCATGATGGACTGTTTATTCTATTTTCCCATTTGCTGTAGGAGGCCAAAAGCAGGACGGAAAAAAAAACTAACTGAACTCTGGGCATGAACAATGTTTTGAAGTTTTCCTCAGTAAACCATAAATCAAGAGAAAAGCTATTTTGAAAAAACTCCTAAAACAGGCAAGAAGATAAAAGTCAGCTTGTCTCAATATACAAAATGGCCACAAATACACAAAGGTAGGCCAATCACTATCTATCTACTCATGATTATACTATTAGTGGGTAGAGTTGTCCCTTTATTGACTGGGATATTTTCAGTGTTGAATATTTGGTTTCAGAACGTGCATCCCATAATGCCACCCTGGTGTCATTATTTTCACATCAGAATGCAAATTCTTGAAAGTCTAGCTTTCAGTTTTAATAGCATGGAGCAGACATGCCCAGAATTGGAAATGACATTCCTATGGAAAATGAGTCCAGAAACCACACAGGTACACTTGAATTGTCAAAACATGAGCGATTACGTGAAATTAAAAGCAAATATCAAACACATAGATTTCCCATAATTATACCAGAGACTCACGTCTTAAAATTTGTATAGACAGATGATTTTTTTGTGTGGGATCTCCGCAATGGGTTGTCGTGAGCTGTTCCCGTCGTGAGCTGTTCCCGTCGCTAGCTCCACGTCTGAGACGTGTCATAACGCCTGCAGCTACTCTCCTTTCATTAGGTCTATTGAATTTAACTGTGCAAAGTTTCTTTCTCTGCATGAAGTTTCTCCATGCATGAGACATCATTACAAGTTTTAATAAACAAATGGTGATAGAATTGATGCGATAACATCTAAATACGTAAAAATGTAAAATAACTAAGGGAATTGAAAGGGATATTAATTTAAAAGAACTCAGTATCATTCAGGTACCCAGTCTTGCAGAGTCCCTTAACTGACCTCATTTACTGACCAAAAAATTCAAAATTCAGATTGTGATAATACATTTTTTAAAGAGCAATATGAAAGTAAAATGTTCTGTAAAAACCCATTTAATAAACCCAAGATTAATTAAAACACTGTGAGGTACAGAAAATATGCTGTGTTGACATACAATAAAAAAAACAAACACAAAAGATTTCCGACTCATTGCATCTCTAGAACCTGAAAAGTGTCGTAAGTGTGTTCAATGCTGTTGACGAGGTGTCACTGCTTCCATGTCAATCCATACACGTTAACAAATCATACCTCCCTCATCAAAACGGTGACATGCCGACTCGTTTTGCTTTAAACAAAATGGCCAAGCAAAGTGTGGAGCACGGCTCTGCTTACACGGTCTGGAGCACAGCAAGGCTGAAACTGCAAGCGGTCAGGCCAGCGTGTGCAGAACAGAAGGGGTGTGCTTTTCAAAATGATTACTTCTGATAGCCACTGGAACCTGGAACACAGAAATGCTCACAGTCTTGGTGTTAGGCAACCAAGCATTTCAATACACCCTGAACTGAGTATAACTGTGTATGTGACAAATAAAACATTTCGATTGATAAAACTTTAATTATATAAATAATGTAGAACAGACCTACTGATTGGTTACTCTATACAAAACCCAATACAAAAAATGTACACACAGCCGGCTCTAGCTATAGGCAGAAGAGGCAGTTGCCTCAGACCCCCGAATTACCTGCATTGCAGAGGAAGTGATCATCAGTTTTCTTGGTAGGGGGGCCTCGCAAGTAAGGCTTTGCCTAGGGGCCCTGAATAGGTAGAGTGTGCCCTGGTTATACTGTGTATATAATTGTGACACTTAATGTCAAGTTTAAGCTTTTGCAGATACCTAATGAATGTAGGGCTGAAAACTCTAACTAATATCAGAAATAACATGCATTTACATCAGCAGTATAACCATATGCAGCACCTGTTTATTTATTTTGGCATCCAGCATTGTTGCTCTCCCCGCGGTTCTGTCTGCAAGGGCTGTCCGCATGTGCCATGAAGCATGAAGGAGAGATCGCTCACGGCCTGTCACACAATCCAGCAAATGAATGGCCATTGTCACACTATTAGAGGCCCATCTCGCAGGACAGCCGGCACCCCTGTTAGCGCCCGATGGATGAGCTCCGTGTCTCTGCCTTAGCTACCAGCAGCCTCGCCACTGCACAACAGGTCCCAAGGTGGTGCTTCTTCACTGATTAGCCAACATTCCACAGCCTTTTCTTCCCTTCCCCGACCTGCCGACACTAATTAGACTCCGCCTCTGTGGAGAACATCAAGTGTTTTAAAAGTCAGTATGAGCCAATCAGCTGGTGGAAAAGGACACCAAGCGGCATTATGAGAGGACAGGGGGGAAATAAAGTAGAAACAGCCAGACAGTAGAATTTTATTTATTGAATGTGATATATAAACCGATCAGCCATAACATTAAAACACAGACAGGTGAAGTGAATAATATTGATTATCTCGTTACAATGGTACCTGCCGAGGGTGCAATTATATATTAGGTAAGTGAACAGTCAGTTCTTTCATTTGATGTGTTGGAAGCAGGAATATTGGGCAAATTGAAAAGGGCCACACTGTGATGGCTAGATGATTTGATCAGAGCCTCTACAAGATTGCAGGTCTTGTGGGGTGTTCCCAGTATGCAGTGGTAATGGTCAGTACCTACCAGAAGTGGTCCAAGGGAAGCCAACCAGCAAACCAATGACGGGGTCATGGACACCTTATGCTCACTGATGTTCGTGGGGAGCAAAGGTTAGCCTGTCTGGTCTGATCCCACAGGAGAGCTACTGTAGCACAAATTGCTGAAAAAGTTAATACTGGCTATGATAGCGATGTGTCAGAACATGCAAATGGCATTTCTCAAGAGAAAGAGGGAAGCGGATTCTTCTAAAAGTGCCATGGCTAATACGGTTGAATCCATTCAGTTCTTTTATTGCATTACCGATCAAAGCACACTTTACCAAGGTGTGTACAACAGTTGCCATGAACCCAAAATGCTAAACCAATATCTCGTTAAAGCTAAAATGACATATTTTCTTAGCTATTACCAAGATTTTGCGCAGATTGTGATATGGCTGGAACCACAAAAATAATCCGTGTGCATTGTTGTCTGTGCACTGGACATCAAAATTCTGTCACTAAGAACTGAATGCCCTTGCTTTGGCTAAAAGATATTAAAGCCAGAAAACTGATTATATAACTTTATCATGGTTTATATTAAAAACAAAAAAGGTTTTTTGGTTAGTTACACCTTGTCATTTTCATCACTTTTCTTTGGTATGATGGACCTATATAACCTAATAATAAGTAAGAAATTTACATTATAACTTACGTTACGTTGAAACTATTTATGTGGTGCAATCGATTATTTTTCAGTGGTTGGTAAATTTGAACTTAGGGCCCGATTACATCCATCAAAGACCACGGCGAGCTATAGCTTAGCTGGTGCAACCCACTGCTGATTGCATGTTCATACCATTTATGTGACAAGATTTCTTACAGTCTGTAGAGTACGGTCTGACCACTGGAACAGTGACATTCAGATTAGACTAAAGTGTCAACACAGGTTGATGTTCAGAAGGCAAGATGTCACTTTGCAAAAATGAAATTCCCCTATGACAGACAGGTGCCCAGTTCACCCTGCCAGACTCCATGGAATGTCTTCTGGGAAACTGGAGAGTTTCCTGAAGAAGACAGCTTTCACTGCTTCACTGGAGGTCAAAAAGGTTGCTTCAGACACACAAGTTACCCATGGACTGCAGTGGTGGTGATGACTATTTTCCTAAGCTAGGTGAACAAGAATATCCCCAGCAATCAAATGACACTGTCTTACTGTGTTTATTTCAAACAGATATAAATTACACAGAATTGGAATGATCAGTAACTCCCCTGTCCTTCCATATTTGGAAGATAACCTCTTGATCAATCACTATATCCTGAGATGTAAGTGAACATCCACCCTCATAAAGGTAGGCCTCCGACTATGTTCCACGGACGTGCAAGTCCATCAAAGGGCCTGCACACCAGGCTGACCACTGAGAGCACACAGTCAACCGTGACACATATCTTTGAACTGTGGAGCATCAGGAGGTGAGTCAAGCAGGGGGAGAAGATAAACAAGGTCAGTTTCACACTGAACGCTCTGTAGCTGTGAAGACTTGGTACAACCCGTCACACTGTGCCTAAAATAAACCTCAGCACGGAGCAGTTACATCAGGACACTCTAACCAAGAATCCATGAAACGCATCTCTTAATGAACATTTGTTTGTATTTTATAACTGGCCAATAAAGTCCACAGAAATTATGAATAAGGAACAACATGTCCAATCGAATGACTGGATTCTGTTAGCTACCTTCACCAGTATACCTGAAGCAAATGTTTCTGAATAATCACTGCACAAAGACACCTTTCTATTGTGGCACAAAGGATTTATGTTTCTTCACAATTTAATTCATGCTTCATACTGCTGGCTATGTAAATTTGTCAAACTGAATTATATTTTACGTTAGTATGGTCAGAGGAGGATTACTCCCATCTTGCCTCCTTTTATCTGCCATTGGAGCTTCCCACTATTATCTTCCTGTTCTAGAAGAGAAATAATCATACTCAAAAGAAACTCTGGCTCCAATTTCTCTAAACAGGATGCTCATTTCTGTAACAGTGGAAAATGTACAACTGCCTTACAAATGTACAACACCGAAGTGTATCTCTAATTTGGATAATTCTCGAGGGGTCATCTAATAAATATTAAACACAAATGAAATGATATATAAATCTCACAGTGTAAAGTTTTGAAGTATTTAAGCATTCCTTTATATATTTTTTTGTATTTTTTCATTTGTACTGGTTGATAAAATCCCCAATATAAACCTCATGTGCATTACGCAAAATGTGCATTTCATATCTGGCAAACAAGCGAGAGAAGTGGGGAAACAAAAAAGGAGAAAGCCAAGGGGCAGATGGGGTTTTTGGGATGCTTACAGGTTTTGTATATCCTCCCATGTTCCAAAAAAAGGCGGAGAAAGGAAAGCTCTGTGTGCTTGAGGCCCCTGTTATTCCATCTGCTCTGCCCGAGATTTTCAATGAAGAACTAATTGCTTTGGCCAGAGGGAAAGGGGTGAAGCACATTATTAATCTCGGGAGTGCCACTGAGGCTGGCCATGGATGTCCTTTAGATATGGCAAGGCAATCTGTGAGAGTCAGGTGAGAGTGCCTTTTGGCTCTGCAGAAGCATCACATTGGCATCCCACTTAGGGGCTGGGCTTGGGAGATGAGCACAGGGTGTTGTCAAGTTGGTAAGCATGCCTTGGAAATTTTGAGGAAAAGGACAGAGAGAAACAAACACATCACAAAACTGAACGATGAGCCAATGCAGATGGGAATTGCAATCTAGTTGTTACTGTAAAATCCATGAGAGCTATCACGGACATGAATTCAATGACGGCGGTCTTAAAAATATCTTTAAAAAAAACTTCAGCCGTTAAAATAGGGTCCTCTTGGTTGATATTGAATATGTTAGTACATATTTCAGTAGAAGCTGTGAAAATTTCTCATTGACAAATTGAGTTCTATCAGGATTTTATTTTTCACAGTTTTTTTCTGTAAATACCATAGATGTTTGGTGTGAATTAAGCTGTCATTTGGTGTTCAGTTGAAAGGAAACAGGCTGATGTGTATTTAAATTCTGCATAGCGGCGTGCTGCACTCCTTGTGGGATGCTGTGAGTCAAACTGGTTAAGAAATCATCTACAATTAAACCACCTGCAAAGGTACAAATGTGTAGGAGCAGGTAGTTTGATGGGGGGTGGGCGTCTGAGGACAGGGCAAACTGTTGTAAGCAATAAACTATTGCTTTCTGTGCTTCTCTCATTCCTGGAACGTACACCTTGACCCAGATACCTGAGTCGGCATACTGCTGTAGCCAGCTCCAAGATCAGATGCTTGTTTTGATTAGGTATTCTGTTGTTTTTCTTCCCTCCAGATGTTTTTAACAGCATATTAACTTCATACTCAAAGAGTCCCATCCTTTGTTACATTTCATTGTTCTGTTTGTGGTCTCATCTGCAGCATCTTTCACACATTCCTTAGTCAATTGCAGCTTACACATAACTGCATGATGAATTGAGTATTAAATAGTGCATGAAAGTGTTGAAAAAGAGAACCATTAAAGTAGAAAAATGTCTAGCCAAAACATTGTAAGAAATACACTTCTTTTATGACATCACACAAACACACATGGGGTTCGATAAAATAAAACTTAGGCTGGTTTGAAAGATCATAAATCCAAGTGCTGATTATCACAACGCATTTATTGCACATACTGCATACTAATTATCATTCAAGCTAGCATGACTCACCTTTATAGCTGCATTTGTACAGTAACTGTGATTGAGTTCTGCCAGTTATCTCCTTGTATGTACATGAACACTAGCCTGGAATGGATTACCACATACCCATTCTTTATACTCAGCAGCATTGTAACGTTTATTTTCCGACAAACTCAAGTTTCTTGGAAAACAGATCTGGTTTTTGGATAAAAGGTGTTGGATATCTGATTCCTGGGTCATAATGAGGACTCCAGAATCTGCAGATTGAAAAGTATCCTCACAAATATTAGACCACTAACCATTTTTTTTTGTTAATGTAAACCTAAACCCATTTATAACAATAATATCCTATGGCATAATTGACTATGTCTTGACTTAGACTTCACTGAGATTATTAGTGCAGCTTTCATGCAAACATCCCTGGTTACAGTTACACCTGCTGCTTTTTCCAAACTACTGTGTCTCCCAGATTGACTGACATTTTCTAGTCTCCCAAGCAGTTGTCGATCTTACCCATGTTAAAGGGATTGTGGTACCTTATTCCCTACACCAGGTAAAATGAAAGCCTTTGGAAACTGTACTCTTTACATTATGGGTGTGCTCACACTTGGCGATCCTTACTGTACCCTGGCATGTTTGACCCTCAAAGTCCAGTTTGTTTGACTAGTGTGATCGCTCCATATCGACCCCAGGCCCACGTGAGGTGGGCCCTGGAATGGTTCAGCTGAACTTCGGCACAGTAGGTATCTACTGTAGTGTGATCGCTAACCGTGCCCCAGCACAGAACACAGGCATGATGTCAATGACGTGGCTGGCAGACGCATGTGCAGATGTACAGTATACATGAATCAGACTCAGAAAGAACAGATGGGGTAAGCTGTACATATTGGGTAGCGACAAACATTTAATAAACATGGCAGTAAAGGGATCACTTTGATCTGTGCAGAGGTGCAGTGTTTGCTGGAAATTTGGGATGATGAGAGAATCCAGGAACAACTGGATGCAGCACATAACAGCTCTCAGACATTTGGTAAAATATGGTACTGCCATCTTACAGTATACGTGCAGCAAGACTGAATGAACTCGATGAATCTCTAAGAGGTCCATGTGTCATCGTGCCCAAAACTACTCCAAATAAGCCACAGAATCAGGGAATTAATCATGGACTCGACTGTGCTGTGCGATAGCGTTTTTACTTCTATGTTTTCTTCAACACAAAATGTCGCACGGTGATGATGAATGCGAGCTTGGTTCAGGATCATTAATCACTAGCTATCGCTACTTTTCATTTAAAGCAGCATCCAACAGGTATCCATCAAATAGTAACTTTGAAACAGCTTCATGCAATAAAATTTGCATATTATCCAGTGTCTAAATATGTTCTATATTTTCTTTGTTTTCGTGGTTACCTTCGGCCAACAATGATCGGGGGGTATAAGCTGGAAAAATGGGGATATTCACTTTGTGTCTTTTATTCAGTGCGCCCACGGTTTCAGACTGAACACCTGCGTCACAGCAACACATGAAGAAAAGGAAGCAGAAGAGCTGCTTCATCTGAATGTAAGGTCATAATCAGAGACCTCAATCAGTACATGCTTAGACACCAGCCGGAGAATACAGAGACTACACAGAAAGGAAGGGAAGCACTGAATGTCATTCCGTTTGTTTATATATTATGCATCCGTGTCCCATAATCCACAGTTCAAATGCAGGGTCACTGCCCTGTTGTATTTATGAATTTAAAATGATGTATGCTGAAAAAAAATATACACCCAAAGGAACAATATTTTAAGGTCTATTTAGATGATGTTCACAAAAAGGGCACAGGCGATTCCATAGTAGGGCTGGGCAATATGACCTCCATTCAATTTCACGATTAATTTAACGTTTCACCTCAATTATGATTAATGAACAATATTTTTGTTTTTCTGTTTTTTCGGAAACATTGACAAGGTTTGTACTGTAAACATGATCAACTATTGAAGCTGGGATATTTTTTCTAATGAAAGACTGTATATCTTGTGATTTTAAAATAATTGAAGGAAACACAACAAATCAAAGCATAAATCGCTTGAAACGAAAACATCTCATGGAAAAAAAAGCAGGTTCCCTAAAAAAGTAGAAAATAAATAGTTCGCAAACAAAATGAACCTTTTATATTGATCACTGTAAGTGGATGATCATTATAACCATTTCCCCCCCCGTTTTCTTTATGTCTCCGGCAAATTACCATCTGTATATTTATGACATAAATATAAAGTAATAAAATGGACAGCGTTGTTGTTTACTGTGACTTCTTGACTCAAAATGCAGTACACCTGTTTCAAACACTTCAAATTACAGCACTGCACAAATTAAGTTACTGAACTGTGTATAATTCAAATACTCTACAGTACTGTTGATAAAATATAGCTTATTGTAGTTTCGCTAGTCCATCTCATTAGGTTGTTTTTGCCAGTTTATCATAAACTTTGATGAGTCTATACTCGTAACTGAGAAAAAATGACTTTTTCCTGCCATGTTTTCTGTGCACACAGCATTAGCCTCAGGTAGCTAGCCAGAAGCAGACAGGTTACCGCAAGGCAAAGTAGGCAAGGAAAAATATACTATGTATAAAAAGACCCAAATTGAACACTGTAAGCAGATTACTTGATTACTATAAGCTAATTATTTAAACACTATTTGTACTAGAATGATCCTGTCCCAAGCTTTTTCATTGACTGCCATCATTATATGCGGTTTCCACTGCATTTTAAATATAGCTAGTGTTGTAACAGGTTGGTGGTATCACCTTTGGTAACTGAAACTGTTTTTCCGCAGCCTTTACATTGACCTCTTTTTGTTCAGTGTCATCTTCACTAAAGCCACAATGTGTCTAAATGACAGACATGGCATTTTCCTTTGGTAAGAGCTGCTCTAGTTGCTCAGGCGGCTCAGTGTTTGAGTTCCCCTCCATGTTGCTTCCATGTCACAGATTGGATGGGGCGGAGTCACGTGGCAACACACACGGTAGTATGTTTTCAAGGGGGCAGTACATGAATACACACTGGGGAAAGTATTAACTGATTTTTTTTAATTTTTTTTTTTAAGTATTAACAGAATTTTTAAAACTGAAGTAACGGACACGGACAATAATACAGATGCTCCTTCCTCTACTTGCGAACAAGATATGTTCCGAACGGCCATCCGTAACCTGAAATGTTCGTAAGTGAGTACGCACGCTACGCTGCTGTGTGGCTGGAGCAGAGGCCAGAAGTCGTACTAGGCGGAACTGGCATGCAGAAATACAAACTGATGTTGCGGACAGGAAACGGGAGCCCAATGAACACAATTTGGACTTTCCTCTTCGCTTGTATGTCTTAAAGTTCATAAGTTGAAAGTTCGTAAGTAGAGGAGCATCTGTATATCGATTAGAGGTTCTGAATGATGGTTTTGATTAATTTTCAATTAATTTCAAAGCTCTTTTCCATAGCAGGAAGACACTTTGAACATTTATGCATGTTAGATACCTCTGATGTAAACAAACTTGTCACTGTATCCAGAAGTAAGTAATGTGACCGTTTCACTGGATAGATTGCTTTAGACCATAATTAATGTACCTGTATTGCAGTCATGTGACCCATCCATCGGCACAGGAAAGAATGCAGTGATGTACTGCAATTTGGGAAAAGCACAACATTTAAAGCTTATCAAACGTCCAACCAAGTCAGCAGATGGTCTCCCGAAACATGCAATTTACATGTTTATGTCTGCTAAATGAGTGCATAATACATATCTCAGAAAAAAAAGAGAAATCCACACATCACAGCCAGAACCTGACAGTATTTAGCAGTTAACACCCTGGAATTTATTGCAGAAAGAAAAACAAGTCAAAAATAATAATAAAAAAACAACAATCCATCTACCTGTGGTAAGCATGTCATTAATGAGAGTCAAAACAGATGACCAGTCTCTCTCAGTAACTGCGCCTTCCCCAGAAGCTTCTGGATGCCTCTGGTTTTGCTGCTTCTGTCTGGGGAGAGCGTCTGAGAGAGCCTCGGCTGAGGGTGGACTCCCTCCCATGCTGGAGGTGCAACACGGTAGCGGTTGTTCTCCATGTGACAGACGCAGCTCGGCAGCTCATTATCAGATTATAATTCGGGACGGACAGAGAAGGAGCAGCTTGGGACACATTCCATAACAACAGCAGTCAGGAATGCCAGCAAGTAAATCATGGATACAGCCATGCAATATTCATTCGGTAGATTATTTTTTAATTCATCTGAACAAAAAGAAAACAAAAATTACAGCAATAAGCTATGCTTTTCCCTTTTATGAAAACAGCCTTTGAATTTCTCCCATTGGTGCTTGACCGTGCTTAGAAACGATTTACTGGTCCTCGAAATCTGGCATATTCTGCCCCAGGGCCGTCAGCCTGTCGCAAGTCTAGGCAGCTGTTTGCGTTACTACGTATGAAAATAAGAATACAACAAGGCACCCAGCACAACAGTTAACTGACAATAGTACATTTGTGGTGAGTACACAGAAGACTACCCACAGGTGCATGATCTCTGTGTCACATGATGTGATTCGGCCGAGATCGGTAGGGCAGATCAGACTATAGTCTGCCGGCTGAAGAGGTCCAGGGTGACGGCGCTCAAGAAGGCTGGGATGCTGTTCTGGTGAAAGAGGTGCAGCTCCACCAGCTCGCGAAGCGTGCGGGAGAAATCCGTCTCCAGGAGCTGCATGCTCCCGCCGGCTGGACCGCTGGCCTGCAGACGCACACGGAGAGCCCTGTGTTAGCACCCCCTCACAGCAGGAGTACTTCCCTCCCAGCCAGCCGCTGTCCCCGGAGGCAGATGGATGAGCAACAGGATGGAGCTCTGCAGGGCATGCCGTATGTACAAGGTGCGGTACAACACTCCCATTAAGAAGAACGAGGGTGCTGATGCACTCACACCTCTGTGAACATGCTGGCTTTCCCTCAAACACCAGCAGCACATCAAAAGCATTCTTCACCCACCAAGCACCCAAAGGGACACACTGTTTTCTTGTTTTTAAGAAGCATTTTCCCTGGGTCCCAGAAGAGCGAGGATGCATCAGTGTCATTCTTTGCCCAAATTCAATTTCAACTGGGCATTCTCAGATGGAATACCTTTAATCAACCCATGGAGCAATTAAAGCAAAAATGGAAGAACTTCAAACCATGAACACGGTGAGATCCCAAAGACTGTACAAGCGCTAAACAAATTACATTAAAACCAACTGCTTTGATGACATTGTACAAATTTACTCAAATACTACGCAAATTTAATTACTTAAACTAAAGCAATACGTTGTTGCTATAGACCGAGATGGGCAATCTTGAAAATAAGCATTCCACCAGCTAATAAGAAAATAACATCCACAGCTAGCAGCAATCTGGCACAATATTCAGAACAAACACACATCTTGCAAACAACACCACTGTATACTTACAGTGTATACAGTGTATACACCACTGTATACAGCTTAATGCTACCGTCTAACTGGACTTGTCACAGATAAACATATTCGTTTGCCTGGTTTCTAATGAGCAAATGAACTGAATCACAATACACTTGAGCTGAAATGTCCAAATATCAATGACATACACAACCCCTTAAGCTGGATTAAGGTGTTTTTTCCCCAAAGGATTTATTTTTTTCCCTCTCAGCATGCGAAATTGTGACCTTTATTCATGGCTTAAATGTGAAAAATCCCATATGGTGGTGCGACGAGGGAATGTGAAGCACATCACAAACAAATCTTTTCTGTGTTACTATACAAAAAAAACCGTTTCACTTAAAGGGAAACAACTCCAAAACAAATTGATTTTGTTTGCTGGTAACGCAATTCAACTTTACCCACTTAGCCCTGAAAGCTATATTAATTTGTAGCAATGATGCCATTAGGTATTATTCAGTTCCTGCATGTGCTCATGACCTCATGACTGGCTTTCTGTGATATTTTCATATAATACAAGCCTGGCCAGTCCCTTTCCTCTCTGACATCATCTAGAGCGAGTACTTTTGTCCACATTTCGACTTCTTAACCCCAGCCAGCACTAGCGATTGGTGGATCTTTCTGGCATCTCAGAGCTGAAAAGCACGTAATTATGTCGGACGCATAATGAAATGGGAAAGCAGCACCGACACGGCGCACTGGAGTGAACTGATAAGGGGTGCAAACCGTTAGTGCTTTTAGGGCTTAAAATGCAAGACAGCAAAGCAGGAGTCTCTTAAACCTGCACCACGCACTGGCTCCATGCAGACTCTCATCTACACTCAGTCTGGTTTCCTAGGAGAACTTCAGAACTGAAAGGGTCAAGATCACATGCCAAGAAAGTTTGCAATGAAATCTTGATGTTTAGTTATTCAGATGCGATAGAAGGTCTCTAAAT
>JAODLD010000101.1:23964003-23990583 GCA_026781065.1 Mormyrops boulengeri | reverse complement strand
ATAGATATTGGAAAAGATGAGTATTACACACATCTTTTCAAATATCTTAAAGTCCAAGCTGCTTAAGGCCTTTAATGATGCCTACTCACCAACAGAACTAAGAAACACAAAACTACCGAATTAAATGGACTAAACAATTTGTGATCCACATCTAAACAGCTGTCTCTTCTTAAGAAATAGGGTCTGCTGGGAAACAAGAGACGCCATAAATTTTGCAGTGTTACTTCCAAGAGGCTGCTGCGAAATTAAGCCAGTAAATCTCTACTTGCTCAGAGCAGTTCATTTCAACTAAATGACCACACCTTCTACAATATTAATTTTTATTGCAGGGAAGGCTGTCTTACTCGAAGTCTTTTTAATAAGGAGACCACGGTCCTTGTTATAAATGTTGACATATCGATGACCTATGGGTCAGAAAAAAAAGAACAGCAAGATGGAAAAGATTTTCTAGCACTGAAATGGCTGAAAAAGGGTAAAACATTACAACCCACAAGTAAAGTTTATACTATGACAGTTAATTGATGAATAAATGAAATAACCACAATGTGTAGCATCCCTAAAGTACAAAGACAGTTACTTTCGTATCTTCAGAGTACTAAACAATGTCTTAAACTACAACATATCAACATTTTTTAAATATCTGCATTGGTATTGACATGCCTCAACCTTCTTTGTGAAACATGTTTTTTTGATAATCCTGTTTGTGTTACCTGATTTACTTAATGCCACTTCTTTAGGTTTACTTTCAAACCTCCCATTTCTGCACAAAGGAAGGACTGTTTGTGCTTATAAAAAGTATGAAGTCAAACTCAAATGCCCCAAAGGAAGACAGGGATTGAGGATGGACACCACAGCATAAACTTACTATGTAAACACAGGATTTCAGAAGGCAAAAAAAGCAAATAGCTACTGATTTACCAAAACCATAGTTCAGAAAACATATGGGAACAATGACCAACTCAACTGTCTAAAGAATATTTTACAGTTTTCAGTGACAATGTTTCATAAACATTAAAATACAGTTACTCATTTAGTATCTTCAGACCATGTACCTCAACATTTCTTTACAGCTTTGCTTCATGCCAGTCATATAATTAAACCAGGACCTAATCTGCCCCGTGCAGTCTCCACGACAATGCCAAAACACTCATTTGACAGTATGTGAATTTAAGGCATGAGCAGATTGCTTTTAGTTGAGCACACAGAAGATTTCATGGCGATGGGTAACATGATCAGACGCTAGTGCATAAATCCCTTTGTAAGACATGGTAAGGGGGATGAAGGATGAAAAAGGTCTTTATTTTGGGAAGAGATGTGAAAATGGTGAGGAGGACCACCGAAAAAAAGCAGCCATGCTGGCATCAGTGGAAGGGAAAATGAAACAGTCCAGGTCATGGAAAGGTTAACAGAGCGTGGGTTAGGGCCGAAGAGCCCAGCCAATATTTCAGGGGGGAAAAAAACCCAGTCTTATATGATTTGCGCTTTTCGATAAGCCAGAGGCGCGGTCACAGGTCATTCGTGTTCGGCCGCCAAAGATTAGTTGGCCATCGGCCTATTCTCAACAAGTAGATGTGTGGTGAGTCAAGTGAAGGTGAAAGGCCTCTGGCCTGGTTCCGCGAAGTGAAGGAAGCTGTCAGCGCAGTTATGGTGCGGGCTGAATTTTCAGGCGAGGGTAAGGTCCACTCAAAAACAAATAGAAGGTCAAGGTAATTATAGTCATCCAACAGCAAAGACTTCCTATCCTGATGGGAGTGGAGGCTTCTGGGATGGCATGGTGACCATCCTTAATACACGAGTGGCCATTAAGGGCTCTGACAAACATGAAAACAAAGCAAACCATGCTACTGGGGTCCCGGTTACCAGAATTCAACCCAAAATAACACGCTCGCAGGAGATTCTGGAGTAGTGCCTAGTGTTTTCCACCACCAACAAAAAACCAAATGACTGAATTTTCCATGGAACAGCAGTGTCACCGACCCTTGCAGAATGTGATGCCAAACATATTGAAAGCTGTACAGTCATTTTGGCCCAAAGCCCTATTTACAAGCTTCACACTGGTGCTGCCTTTGTTTTCGGTCTTAATGCATTTTTTTCCACAAACTCAGTACAAGACTATTTAATTCATTGTTAAGAGAGAAAATACTTAATAAACTGAATCATTTAGAAGAACGGTTTTCTATACTAAAACACCATGCAAAAAGAATGAGTGCATGTGGTATATACGTTACTCATAAGTTAATTCATTTTCTTTTATTTTTAATATACACAGACACATACAGCCAGTCTGTGATGCTTAGGAATGTTTGAAAAAGATTATAATAAAGAAAACAGGTCGATAATCTGGATACAGATTCACATACTGTATATCAGGAGAAATCATTATATCTACCAGCTCTTCGGAGGGGATGCCGAGGGGTTCCCAGGGCAATCGAGAGATATAATCCCTTCAGCGCGTCCTGGGTCTGCCCCGGGGCCTCCTCCCTGTAGGACATGCACAGAAAACCTCTCCAGGTAACTGCCCAGGAGGCATCCGCGCCAGGTGTCCAAACTACCTCTACTGGATCCTGTCGACGTGGAGAAGCAGCGGTTCTACTCTGAGACTCTCCCAGATATCCGAACTTCTCACCCTATCTCTAAGGGAGAGCCCAGACACCCTGCGGAGTCCTCATTTCGGCCACCTGTATCCGTGATCTTATTCTTTTGGTCACTACCCACAGCTCATGACCATAGGTGAGGGTAGGAACGAAGATGGACTAATAGATCGAGAGCTTTGTTTTCAGGCTCAGTTCTTTTTTGGCCACGATGAACCGGTTAAGCGCCTGCAAAACTGCAGACGCCGCTCAGATCCGTCTATCCAGCTCTCGATCACTTCTACCATCACTCGTGAATGAGGGGTGGAACATTATCTGTAAATTTCTTGGTAAATTTTAACAGGGGAATTTAGGGAATTTATAATGAGTGTTCATTTTGGCGAACATAGTTTTGCTTTTTACTTTTTGTTTTACCTCTTACATCTACGCATGTTTGAGTATATACTAAACTAGTTAGCTACTCCTCATGTAATCCATCAAACAGGCAAATGGATGAGCTAAAATAATTTAGCTAGCTAGCCAGTTAGCTAGCAATCTTGCAAGCTAATTGATGTCACTGTAAATTAACCTTAATTCTGTGATGATGTAACTTGTGTCAACCTGGTGGAAGGGTTTTTGCTCATTTGACGCCATAATACTGGTTACAGAAATCATCTTACAAGTCCCAACATTAGCTGCTTCTGAGTACAACTGGTCTCTGGCAATATGCACACAAAAGTCCATTAGCAGACTCTGACTCTGATCATCAAGCATCACGTCATGTGTTTCTGTTCAATGTCAGCAATAGAGCTTTTTTTTAAAAAAAAATCAAAATACAGTGGTACCTCAGAACTCGAACTTAATCCGTTCAGAACTCGGGTTCGAATCCTAAAAAGTTCGAGTTCTGATCGAATTTTCCCCATAAGAAGTAATGGAAAACCAATTAGTTGGTTCCCGGCCCAAAAAAAATACACCGAAATTGTCATGCTTCTCGTCCCATCATCTCGTGTGCCACGCCCCCTCCTTAACCTTGTGTGGATTCCCCATGTTTACCAGCTGTTCTCTGTTGTTGTCATTAGTTCATTGTAGTTAAGTTTGTGTTTAGTTTGTTTCCCCGAACCGTCATTAACGTTGTGTAGAAGTTTCTTGTTCTGTGTTGCTGCTCCCTGATTAAACAACGTAATTTCCCGATCCTCCGTCTCCCTGCTCTTGCTTCCCCGATGTGACGTGACATAAATATGTTTTTTTTTAGCATTTAAACACAAAATGAACAGGATAAAACAAGAACAGCATATACTAAACACATCTTAGCACACTTATCAAAACAGTAATTTGTAAAGTAAGAAAATAAGTGTATCCAAGCAATGTGTAAAGTTACAAAATAATTTTTCAATAATTAATTTTTTTAACTCAACTGTGGTTCATAGAGTCTTGCGCTTTACCACTTTTTGTGCTGCTTTTTTGGAGCCATGGCTACCGATAAAAGATTAACCTGAAGAAAAAAAAAATTAGCAGTCAATTTTTCGCAAACACTGTGCCAACACTGTACGCCATGCGTAACATTTTTTTCTTAATGGCCTCCAAAACGATACAGAATGTACCCCAACACTACCCCAAGCCATGTCCCAAGACTGCGCCAACATTGAACTATGCCATGCAGTCCATTGTTTATTTTTATTATTACTCTGTATTCGTTAATTTGTTCGTAAATCACAAACTTTTAGGTTGTAACATTTGTTACCATTTGTTTCCGCTGAGAGACGTGCTGCGTGACTAATTTCACCGCGCGTACAAATTATCTTAGGTCGGCGTTCACGGTTCGACTTCTGAGATTCACATCTAGGTCATTTTTTCAAGTTCTAGGTCATTTTTTTTCTAACTGGTTGGTTCGACTAAGAAATTCGAGTTCTAATGAGTTCGAGTACTGAGGTACCCACAGTATGTTCAAAATCTCTCTTTTTTATTAGTATTATAGGTTATTGTATGTTCCACAACTACACATACACAGGAAATATTCCCAAATAAATTCTGAAAATTCCATAAATTGCCATGGAAAGTTTCCTCCTTTGAAAATTCCCGGTATTGGCATCTGTAGTGGTATCATGTATTGGTAAATATTTTCAGGCATTAAACCATTCATCCATGTCATCACACACAACTCTGCACAGGTTCTAGCAAAGAACGACATAATAACATACCACAAATAAAATCTACTGTAAACTGCAAAAAAGATAAGAGTCAATCAAATACAGCTAAATGGTAAGGGCTTAAAGGTACTGTATCACTCAATGATATGATGGCCCAATTTCCTAGAAGTTCAGGGAACCGCAAACCTGTAGATGAGATCACAATAATCCATTACAGGCATTAAATTACAGGCAATTACCTCCTGTCTTTGTAGATAACAGAAAACAGGTTTTTAATTTGCAGGAGAGCCCTGGCAAGAATCGAGGCCATCATTTAAATTCCCAAATATGACATTTACATTTAAAGATTAGCTTTCACCCACATTAGCATTAACTACTTGTGGTTAGTACAAGCAAAGTCAATAATGCAATTGTGTTATTCTTTAAAAACAACACTGTATATTTCACTACTGGCCTTGGATTACAGTAAAAATACCTTAATTTTATGAGAGAACATTTTGCTGTTTAAGCAGTTCTCATCCATCCTTCTAACAAGAGTTTCTCATAATAAACTTTTTTTAAAAAGCTTGTATAGATAAGGACATTGTGCTAACTAGACTTGCATTACATACTGCAATAATTAACATATTTTTTACGGGGGGACTGACACCTTTTCCAGACCCTAACTTACAGAGTACATGTAAGTACATACCGGCAGCCAGTTTGCAGTGTTTGCGGGGCCAAGTGACAAACCATAATTAAGCCAAGGCCGAATCCATCTCCTTTAGTGACTACACCCCTCACTTTAGACCAATTGGTGAACAGACCTCGATTTTCCTATACGTAAGCTATACTCCCTTGAACTTGGGGGAAAAAAAAGAAAGATCAGAAGTCAGCGCACTAACGTTCCGCATTAATTCACCCAGCTAACAAGTCCCAGACGGAACTGCTGTCACGTCCGTGTCAAATGGGGAAGGGGGGGTGCCGTGAAAACAAAATTAACTCATGACATTAAAAAAATACAATATAATTACACTCCCTTTAAATATTTTCTATTTTCCGCCTTTGTGATCATAGCAGCTGTGCAGAGCTGTTTCTCAGTTATACATATGCCTCTATGGTTGGCCTCTCGAGGGCCCTTACAGAAGGGGGAAAAATGGACGCAGGCAAAACTGCTGTCAATGCAGATATGTGGTCTTAATTTCAATTAGACTGTTTTATCTCTAGGTTTTAGGCCGTAAAAAGCAATGAGTGCGCAGTCAGACAGTTTACAAAACCTCTCCTTGTACAAATCCTTAGAAAAGGCCTAAGGGTATGCAGCTAGGAGAATGTTGAGACCTGCCTGCGACCCCCAACAAATTTAGGATATCCACTGTCCCGGACTGATCCTTAACAGAGAGAGAAGCGAATACGGGCTCGGTCTGCATACAGCTATGAGCCTGCGTGATCCCTTTATGAGAAATGCTGACGTGTGACTTTGTAAGGAAATGAGAAAATAAGACGCGATGGCTGGTCCTTTTCTGCAAGATAAATGACTTCTAGACAGTCTATTCCCTTGGCACATCTTGGAACTGAAAGTTTGCTAAATGTGCATCAGCTACCTGGACAGTGACATGCATTTAGCTGCCATGGAAACCATTTCAGTCCTCTGGACAGATGATGCTTTAACACTTGTCCTCTAAATAACAAAGTGCCTTTGAATATATAAAAATCCACCTTATTGCTCCTCTCTGCCTTCTTCCATTGTAAGAAACATGCCATTATATACATACGATATATTCAATATTAAGAGGGACACGGAGAAAAAGGGTTCTGTCCACCAGCTTCCCATGAAACACAACTAAGCAGATATGATTCCTTTTTTTATTAGAAGCTCATCACTCTGAGCCATTTGACCCTCCATATTGTACCTGTAGTACCTTCTACAGCACACAATGTATCACACATGCTTCTATTCAAGAATCACACTCTCACCTAAGAGAACCTTCATCCTCCCATCCCCCCATTCAGAAGTTCTTGTCCAATGCATGGTGAAAGAAAGCCAGCAGTCTATCCCAGGATATAAGCCTGGCTACACCCTTGACAGAAAAGATATTACAAAAACATCTATCACAGGAATATCTATCATACTATCACAGCAGGCTAAGTCCACCATCTAATTTGAATTTTTTATTTTTTTTGTCTGGCGACCATAATCGTCTAAATACGACAAGCACATAGCGGGGAAGGCCACCCCTGCCTGCCCCCTAGGTTAAAAATCTCTACTACACATAGAAAACACACAAAACTTAAGGACAGGCAGTTCCCAGGTAAAGAATGGCTGACTTACAGACAACTTGTACTTACCAACGGACAGCCATCAAGCCTATTAGATTAAAAATCTGAGTTTTGAATATAATTGTTCGTAGTAAGAAATACATGCACTACTTTGCGATGCTCATTAAAAAATTGGCCAGCTTCAGCTTGAGGTACAGTATAGTACCGTATGTAGTTACTTTTATTATTACTGTACAGTAATAACTATTATGTACTGTGTTATTGTGTGTGTGTATATATACATATATGAGAAAACATTCTTCTTAGACTATATTCACTACTAACACTACTGTGAAATCTTGAATAAAAAAGCTTTTTTTTATCGCCATGCTGAAAGGATGATACCTGCATATCTGTATTTTTATTCTGAAACCCACTTCCGACGAGTTTCCCAGATACCAAGTCTATTTCATCTTCCAAGTCTCTGCTAAACTCACATCTTTTCTCTTTGAGCCATCTCTCTCTCCAGCTGTTGATTTCCACATGTCGGTATGTTGTTTACCCTGTGCCGCTCAGTATTTTTTGTTTCGACTTTGTAAAGCATATACATTAAAGTTACCATCAGGTCTAGAAATTGTACTATTTAGAAAAAACAGAATATATTTCTCTGGTGTAAGTGAGATGACATACCTTGAGAACAATTCCAATTCCAGCTTGCAAACCATGTTACAATAGACAAATATCAGCTCTCTTAGACTAATAATGTCACAGGGAACCAGATGTATTAAACTAGATCTCATTTTGCAAATTACTCTAAACCTGCTCATATTAAAACATTAATGTCAAATCCATTCCCACACATACTCATCACATTTAAAGGTATGGTTCAGTCCTTGGAATGCATTTATAATGAAAGAAAAGAAGAAAAACCTGAGTAAAACACCAGACCATCCCAACCCAAGTTCAAGTACAAGTTCAGGAGTAAAGGAACAGTGAAGTGTTATTCATTTGATAAATGAACAGATCGACCACATGTTCCGACTGCTGTATTTTGCCCTTCTCTAAACAAGTCTCACTTTTTAAAGTCTTTTTAATTTAATTGCAAATTTGTTAAATGCAATTGAATCTGGCCATGTGTATATCACACACACAATTCAATATACAATAATATAAAATCCGACAACAGCAATTAGCAACAGCATTGACAGTGCAACAGATACTTGCCTTGCGACAGTATGAGTCTTTGCAAAATTCCCAATACTGAAGGCTGCCGCTGAGAGTTGATTATTCCCCCAGATCTCCCAAGGCTCGGACAGCCCAACATTTGTGTGGTCACCTTCCAAAGTCCGGCAAAGTCACCCAGCCCACACTGCACCATTGACTGTACAGGACCATCTCACCAGCAAGCCCTTTGCGAAGCGTGGCCGGGCTCACCAGCTATCAGCATAACTAGAGCACTTCGCTCATAAGCAGGACCTGCAAATTATTACGGCCCCATGCACTTTGGATGGCTCAGTGGGCCAAAAACCTACTCGGAATTAGCTACAACCTCTCCCTGGGCTCATCCTCTTCTGCGTGATTCGCTACATCAAGGCTTTGCCGACTGCCTCCGCTTACCTGCCCTCAACATTAGCTCCTGCGAGGCCCCATTTTGAAAATGATTAGATGTGACAAAGAACGTCAGATTTTAGGTCAACGATTTGCACATCAAACGACGTGTATCGAGTGACGAAAGCGGAGCCTTGAGCGCAACAGTGATCATTAACACACAGATTAATGGGCACCTTGCTGAGAAGTACACAGAGGATCTAAAGCAGGAAATAACGACCAGGAAAAGCATCTCGCATTTAAGATGTGCGCTGTCCTGTGCCACCTGCCCAGACTGAAGCACACTGAAAATGACACATTAGGCAGCTATTTTTAGGTAAATCAAACTTAATATGCCAGTTGACTGTAAGTCATTTTATGTTATACTTTGGCTGCAAACTCACATATATTGCAGGAAAGTTTTGAAAATAAACATGAGAGGAAAAGAGAGAGAGAAAACAAAAAAGAACCTGACACCGATGTAGGTCACCCGCAAAATCTCGCAAAAAAGGGAGGACATTCATAATTAGCTGGAGCAGAATTGTCTCATTAAGTGGTATAAAGTGACTGAGTGAGGAGTCTGTCACTGTCATTCAAGTGTTGGGGGGGGGCGGGATACGTGTTCCTGGTCAAGCACAGCGATCAGGACATGCTAAGCTAAGAGAAGGGGAAGCGATGGGGGGGGAGTAGACTGTCGCAGGGCCTGCTGATGAGTGCCATGATCCCGTGATGCACAAATAAGGGACAATCCATCACCCTAACTTATAGCAGTAATTTCATCAGAACGTACCCTTCATCAGCGCTGGTAGAACCTTTTACACTGTAAATCAAACAGGGAGTCTCTCGCCACTGCAGTTCCCCAAACTTGACTGGATATCGGTCGGATTGAAATTACAGTGCAGGCACTGCAATGCTGGCCTGTTTTGCGCAGCTGGGCAAAGCCGGTGCCAAGGTACCGTCATGCTGCCATTCATCTGAGTGTCATGCTTTGTGCTGGGGCCCCGCACCTCGCTTCGCTCCAAACGAATGCAAATGCTCCCAGGCCGTGCATCCGTCATACTGACGGCCAGCAGCACGTGTGCCTGATATGGGAGCTGCAGTGTGTCATCCACTCCCTGGATCAGACCATGTCGGAGGCAAGTATAGGTGATTTCCTGGTGAACCCCGGCCTCAAAGCACACTTCGAAAGTTCCAAAATCATTTTAAACAGGACACATATCATCTCTCTGCGGTCAAAATGGTCAGTGATAATGTGTTGAGTGTGCTGCATTATAAGAACAATTAAATTTTAATGGGGAAAAATGGTCTTCCTCAAATTTTTCTGATAAAAAGGTAGTCTGAGGAATAGATGTGCAGCTTACAGTTTACTCCAAAGCCATGCCAAGCGTTCCAGAACTGCTTTAGATCTACACTTTAAAAACCAAGTTCATCCGGTGGGATTATCTAACATTAATCACACTATTTATGAATGGGCTATACTATACTGAGAGAAGAAAAAAACCATTTATAAAGGTACTTAAACAAAAAGTAATACCTTAATGTTGTATACATGTTTATGGCTATTAACTAGATTTTAAATATTGCGAAAATAATTAAAGATAAATGTTACCTGGGAATAGAGAATTAGGGTCATTCTCAGTTCCTATATTTCATACATTGTTTCATTAGGCAAACTAAAGTCTGACGAAGCATGTGACATGTTTACCGAGCACGGTTTGTAACCGACAAACTGCAAACTAACCGGATGCTCAGAAGAATATAGGTCCATATAATATGCAAAGTTAACATCTTTAGTAAAAGCTAAAACCATTTCCACTCAACTTAAATGTATGATGGGGAATTAACCGTTAAACACTTGTTTTTTTCTTATGAATAATTCACCGGGTACAGAATATATTCTTTATTACTTTTTACTACATACTCCCTTTTTAACAAAAGAAGCTAAACATTTAATCGCTGTGGTAATAATAAAATGCTAATACCAACCACTGATCAAAAAGGAGAATACATTTCTTTGGTAGATGAACCTTACAACCTCAGTTATTTTGAATTACTGATGACAGCAAGGGAGTACAGCAGTAAAGCAGCGTGCCACATCCAGACCAAGCCCCAGCTCACTGCTAAACCAGGATATCACCGGGGTCGTTCAACAGCACAAGCGCAAGCTGCAGGGGAGAATATAAAATGCAGATGAATCATTTCATGGTGGAGTCATTTCAAGGCTGTAGAACCATTCAAGTCACTTTGGAGGAAGCGTTTAACACTTCCTCACCTCCTGGGAGGGCCCTTCTCTTTGTTTTCGCCATTTCAAAGACACACTTGGTGACCACATCACATTTTAACAACGATGAAATCTATCATGCGCCTATTGGATATAACCCTCCTCATTATCTGAATGACTCATTCATGCTGTTTGACCTGGGAAGACATCCACATGCAACACACAGTATCACACATTTTCAGCATCTCCAGCACAACAAAGCTGCACACACTGTACGGCAGATGGATGTCATTTAATTAAATAAGCGTTATTGTTAGCATATGACAATGGCAGGCCGCCAGATTCAGCGAGCCGGCCTCTAAGATCATTAGTGGCTTAGACTAGCAGCTATTAGCTCCCTGCGTTGAATATGAGCAAGGACAACGCTGAGCGGCTTTTCATCCCTACCATAACCTCATGTGACAAACAGCTCTGCATTTTCCCCCACATACATACTTTAAAAGCAACAGGTATTCAGCGCCTGCTAATCACCGTTAGCCTTTCAGTTACTCCAATTTACCCTGTTTCATCACAAGTTAATTACATCCTTTCAGAAAATTCTCTGGCAAAGAAGAAAAACACAGGTAAGGAAAAAAACAAGACTAACAAGAAAGAATCCTTTGCTAATGACAAATCTACATAACCTCAACGCTGAAAACGACATATATTCATTAATGAAAAAGGCCATCCTCAAGACAAATAAAGAAAGAACGAAGCAACTTTTATAAATATATGATAGAAAAAGGAGTAATGATTCGGAATGAGCAGCTTAGAAATAAAAGCATGAAATCTGGGAACAAGCGCGACGGCATGTAACTTTAATTCACTCTGGTAATTACAAGACTATTTTGTGCGATATGCTCTGGTTGGATGTTATAAAAAACAACAACGACTCGTTGATGCTTTGAGAACAATGCTGACAAACCTGCTCCAGTCATTTTACATATCAGAATTAATGCAACGCTTAACTAATGATTTTTCTCTTATCAGTTCATTATCGGTGCAGCGGATCGTTATTCCACATGCAATTTCTGCACTGATTGGTGATTAAATGTCGATGCGATCGTTACTCGCGAATCTGGAACACGCACCCAGGTACCACCTGCCGCTCTGGTGATTATGATTGGACTGACTTACAAGGTACCACATTAAAATGGCTCTGTTACATTTTTGAGCCTCTTTACTGAAAAACGGCTTGGCGATTTAGTTAGACTGCTACTCGAAATGAAAGACACTGAGCTTCGCCTTCGCATTGCATTTAATAACCAAAGAGATTTACTCCTAGCTTTAGCTCTCACCTAAAACCAAAGGAGCATCAGTTCTGCATCCAAGGACATTTGATAGCTGGTATATTTCCTTTAATATAAATTATTAAGATCTAGAATTCCAGGACTTTCAGATTAATACACATTCTGCAGTTCAAAATAACTTCAATATATGAGTTTAATTTGAAAGATTGTGGCATAATCCTTTGTCAGTATAACTGTGCAGCATAATGGCAGACACTGGAAACTTTGCAAGCAACTATGTAAGGAACTGTAGGGTGCAAATAACACTGACTTACATCTGTTGCAAAAGTATTACACAGAAGAGCAAGAAGGTAAACCGAAATAGCCATTTCCCCATTTTACAAGAAGGCAAATTGGGCCGTTTACCCAGTGATAATTAGTCATAAGGTGACCAAAATTCCTTAGTATTCGCTCTGCTTTGTATCATTTATCACTGTGGTCAGCCTTTTATTTTTACCAATGGAAGGCAAATTGGCCCATAATGAGGCTTATCTCAGGGCCAAAATGACTATAATTAAGGCAGTCATTTTTAGATATAGTTTTCTGAGCATTTCTCCTCTGATTGCAGTGGCTGCAAGGGTGCCCCAGTAGGAACAACACTGATAGATGAAAGGGGCACAGGCCACAGCACAGACGTGGACACGAGTGTAGCGACACACAGAGCCCCAGCACGGTCCCCTTACATTTCAGCCACTATTACCACTCATCTCACTGAAAGGGGAAAGAATTGACAAATGACAAAAGTGACCTTGAGGTCACTTCGGAAAACCATTCTCAGCCGAGTGCCTACGTAAAGACGAAACCAGACTGTTCACATACTTACCCTGCTCTGAAAAAAAATGATTCAACAAAGGAGAATGCCAAGTTAACTAACATAAAATGACTTCACAGGCTATTACAGAGCAGAGCATACTTTCAAGACGTTTTCTGGCTGACTGATGATAAACACAAATGAACTCATTCAAATTGACCACTTATGGTCACTGAGAGGCTGCACACCACCCTGACTACAAAACATTTTCTTGACTGAGGACATCAAAGGAGCAAGGCGGACTTCTGTGAATATGGTGGTAAGAGAACAGCAGTCTTAAGAGCCATATTTGGTTCTTCAAATAAATGACACTGACTGACTTTGCACTAATCACCTTGGAATTCATGTAAGGAGAATTCTTAATGCCTCCACATACCTGTAAATGATGCACGGCTTATTATTCATTTTAAAACAACATTTTCTTCATGTCAATGCTGCAAAATGACTAGATGAAAAGAGGTTTCCAAAAACAACACAGTTGTGACGTGTATGAAACCATGTGTATAAAGCTGAATTTCACCATAGTTACCCGGAAGTTAACCGGAACAGTGACAGCATAAAAATAACTGAGATGTTGAAGTGAGTGTCACTATACGCAGACAGCTTTGAACTGTGCTGCAAAAGAGTGAGTTCAAAGGACCCAACTTTTAAATAAGTTATACTGCAAAGTTGACAAAAATAATCTTAGAGCAGGAAGTAAAACAGCACAATAAGCAATAAAATCCACAGAAAGACATATCAAAATATCAGTTATTTGTTAACAGTCTAGCACGTTAAGGAACTGATAGACATTATATCAAAATTACCACTCACATTAATTTGCTAGACAGAAGAGTCATATCTTACGTGGTCGAGACAAATATAATGTAGTTTTAATAATGCGTTTAATTACCAGTATTGATTGCTAATCTTGCACAGTTCCTGAATTCCTGTAGAGACTCACACAGTAGGAGGGTGACTTCATTTGATATGAATGCCAAGTTAAATCACAAAACTTCAATATCAAAACAAAGCAGCAAATTAAAATGGAAAAACAATGAATACATTATGCAGATTAACAGCATACTTCATGGGTGGTTATATCAAGACTGATGTAAGCTGCTTCTTTTGTTCACCAAACAAAGACTTTCAAAATATTAGCATTAAAGGTCCAAGCAGACCAGTGTAAGATCTCTAGTGTTTTCTTGACGTATGGAGTTTGTGTAACAGACCACAGAGATGATAGTGTATTAATTACTCAAAATGTTGGTGCAATAAGTCTCAAGACTTAACTTTGTGAAAATTACTGTAAACATAGTAAAAATGTATAAATAGAGTATAATGTTAGCGTCTCTGAATACAAGACAAAGTATAAAGAGATGCAACAAAGTAATCTTTCAACGGCTGGGGATGTGTCAGGGAACTGACGCCAATTAAACAAATGATAAAGGTGGTTTAAAAAAGAAAAAAATGTGTGCCCGCATAGTCTTTGAGACAAGTAAGTTACCTTTGCAAGCAAGATGTAAAATTACTCATTGAACAAATAGAGCAAACATGAACTAACGAACCTGTCCTCTGATGACTACTGTGTTCTCAGTACCATAAGATGTAAATAAGGGTGTACATTGCAACAACCAAGGCGTGATCTGAGATAACTTTTAGCACTCTAAAGAATCTCACTGATATCAAACGTTTACCGGATGTCTATTTGGCATGAAATAGACATCCGGTAAACGTAAAAGTATGTATACATCCTTGTACATCGTTATAGTTATACAATCTAAACCGGGGGTGTTTCTAGCTACTGAGAAGATCAGGGGCTAAGTCAGGTTTACCTGGGGCTTGACTTTTATTTGTTTTTTTGAAGTATTGGCATCGGGTCTAAAATACTAGGGACAAGGCTTAAAATAGCAATCGGAGTAATCAGACCTAATGACACCATGTTCTAAATTACATGTTAAGTATTACCCAAAATTACAATAACATAACTAGCAAAACAATCAACCCATCATTAGCCAAAGTGTAAGTAAACTACCTAGAGTTTGCAACATTTTGTCTACTTGCTGATGGTGACAAATGACCTCCCGGTGATTCGCTTTGCCAGTATCAACGGAGACGGCACACTTCCGGCTGCAGATAAAACATATCCCTGGACAGGTGGTAGGCAAGAGCTACGTCCTCATTAGTTTTTCCCCGGAAGAGGAGCCATCTGCTGCCACAAAGGGCAGGCGTGAATGTGCACGATGGCTGCCGCCTAGAGGAGAAGCACCCTCTGCTTTGTACAGGATACACTGTAGGTGCCCCTTCAAGACAAGGCTAGTCAACTCTAAGGCCATAGTATTGGTGAGGCTTTCATTATTCAAGCTGGCATTATACTAGCTGGCAACCTCTCCCCAGCTGTTAGCTAATTAATCCCTCTTATTGCTTAACCTTTTACAGACCATTTTTCTAGTGGGATGCACCCCAAGGATGAGGATTAATTTTAGTCTGGATCTGACAGTCCTCATGTGTTTTAACATAATTCTAGAGCAATTTTACAAAAGAACAATATGTACTCCAACTACCTAGAAATATAAAATTAGTATAGATCTGCCACACAAAAATCGGTTCCTTGTTGTACACGAATCAATTGCACCCTACATCACTTTGAACTTGTAAGCAACAGGGCTTATTGGATGAGGAATTTTACAATACTGTGGTATATGGTGATCCGTGAGGATTTTATTGTGCACATAGATCCTAATGTACACATCATTCTCAGTCAGTTGCTGAATCAGCATGAGTTGAAATTCTGCTGACGGCAAAGTTAAATTAGAAACAATGTACAGCACGGGTCACCCTGCAAACATGTTTAGAAACGGTGCACTTTAAATAGCTTCAAGTGTGCTGTTAATTAATTACCAAGTACCCCCCCCTCCCAATCTGATGTTAATACTCGAGTCTAATTATGCATGCAGGAATTAGCACTGCTTCTCAGTTCCAACAATATGTCATTTTGACTCTAAAAGAAGAACGTTTTTGACATTCCCTTTTCAGATCTGTTTATTGTTCATTCGCACCAATGGAATTAGGAGAAAAGCACACACAAAAAAAAAAAAAAAAAAAAATGTACTGCTGCACTTTCAATATGTATCTCTTTAGCCAATCAGGAAACGCTTTGATAGGCATAACTCACTTCAAGATATCTAATGGGAAACACCTGAACTGTAGTGAACTAGATATTAAAGATAACATGTACCAGCTATTATGAAATGTGCATTATAAACTTTATAAAATGTTAGATGATGTATGTAAAAAGCTGTTTTCGTGATAACCAAATAAGGATTAACTTAATGAATCTACCAGGAATCAACAGTCCATCCTATTTCACAAAAATAAGTATACCATGACTTCACACAAGATTTATCATCTTTAACGCTGAAAAAGTGGCGAAGGTGGTAACATTACGCTCTTACATTATTCAACTGAAAGAAACAGTCTCAAAGACATTCTAAACAATGTTTATTCCCTTGTCTCTATGTAGACCTATAGCTGCTACTTTTTAAATGGACATGTATAACTTAAAAGGACGGCAACTCCGTTGAGATGATAATTAACAGCCGTTTTGTATTTTCTGACACGGCCTTATAACTCCTGCTAGATACCAGTCAAGCTTCCGTCAGCATTTGGGGCTGCAGAGCTCCTATACTGTGATATAGACCTAGTCATCAAGATTAGGATTGTGCTTAGTAGGGCAAACAAATAATCAGTTTGATCACTTCCCTGATTTAAAGGGGAAGTTCACCCCAAAACTGAATAAGACATGTTTTAGAAGTTCTACTGCTATCCATCCATCTATGTTGTCCTGCTGGGAGATGCCTAATTTTGGAGATATCGGCCGTAGAACTCCACACACCAATCGTATCACTGTGCAGAAGATACAAGCAAGAGAACCTCGATGATATCTTCTGTGCAATGATACAATTTCTGTGTGGAGTTCGGAATAAAGTTCCTTTGCAACATAACAGTAAGAATAGTAATTAGTAATGTAATAGTAATAAAATATTAAACTGTTTACTACAAAGTATGTGAATTATTGTGAGTAACCGGGCCATGATTTCTAGTAAGAGACATTAATGCAGAATTTTTCAAATGTAAGAAAGAATGCCATTACCTCCCATCCTCCTGTATGCTTAGACCTTGAGCTCTTCTGCAACGCCATAAACAATAAGAAAAACTTATGCAAACTCAACAATAATACGCTTTAACTACTGCTTAGAGCGGCGTACAGACCTTTTCCCTCTTTCTTACCCATCTGTCTATCCATCAAGACACATGACTCTGAATGATTTAGGGAAAATATCTAATCACGATTTTTCTGAGAGATATTGAAATTTTGATTTGATTTGCGATATAATTTATATGTCAAGCTTTAAAGCATATAACGCAGCAGTACCACATGAGATACCACCCAAATATTAACTGGTCTATGTTCTAATCAAGGATGAGATCTTCAACATATGAACCCCTTCCGATATGCATTTATTACGTTTTTAAATTAGCAGAGAACAATCAAACATAAAACTATCACAAAAGCTGTGACTGTTACGCTAGATTAAGTAATAAGGATAAAAAATGGAACAATTCCAGTTAAAAGAAAAACAATAGTGATCTTGCAGCTAATGCTGCTTGGACCCATAATAACACTATAACCACCGTTTCCCACGCCAATGAACATCAAACTCCTTTAACTTCCAAACAAGACATATTTGGGCATATGCAGCCTTTTTGTTTGAACTGTGCGGCAATAGTAGCAGCAAATAACGGCAGCAAATAATGGCAGCAAATAACGGCAGCAAATCTAACACTCTACCAAAAAGCTGTGAAGTTCCTAACAGAGTGGCTGCTCTGTCCTGAAATCATACAGCTGAAAGGTTTTCACACGTAGTATGTATTTAACAAAACGTTGAATAAATACACGTAGTTTATTGGTGATTTCATGTTCGTCGAAGTTTAAGCGTTTTAACAACTGCATAAAGTAATGTTATTTTTTTCAACAATTTGAAAATGTATGTGCTCAGGGTTTGCTGGTTTGCCAGTTCTCACGCTTTCAGACTCTCAGGCTCAGGCAAGAAATCTTTTGGCAAATATACATATAATTCCATTATAAACCTAAAATTAGCTACAGCAACAGTGTTGGGGTAATTTGCAAACCAATAAAACTATTACATACATGTAAATGCGTGTGCGTGCAAGACTCAAATCGAATTGAAAATCTCATTCAGGTGACCAACCCTGTGTTTTATTTGAAATGAAAAGTAAAATGCACTGCTTTTGACTGAAGCAGCTTGTCATTCCTTTGGCGTTGCTACACCAACAAATATAAAGAGAATACGAGAAAACTTTGTGTGTTATTGTCATGCTTTTATCTTTTTGAAATGAAAACACCGCTCATATTCCACTGTAATAGTGATTAACGTGATCAGTTCTTTCGACATTCATGTTAAAGCGAGGCTTTTACTTTATCACTGGTGTGGCAATACTTAAATCAATGTGTACTAAAATATACGGCAGCAATACCTGCTGCTTGTGGTTAAAGAAGGTTGGGGCGGAACTCTGACCACGAAATAAGCAGATAATTCTCTAAAACTCAGCAGCAGTACTGATATTTTTCACACCGCAAATGTAAACCTTTTCCTCTGGTGTCGCGTGTTTGTTGTCTGTGTCCGTATTCACAGTTGCCCTGGGCGACTTATGATTGGTGAGAATGACTGTCACAGAAGGAGGGCGTCATGAATTTGTAAAAGTATTCTCATGATAGTTTCAAGCCTTGGGTCAGACGTGCTGTACAACGCATATCCTAATTCGCGGCCAGTGTGACTTGCTAATCACATTGTTTCAAATCGTGATTTCGATTTGAAATGGATAAATCGTTCGGCTGTACTAGGCAGCTAGTACAGCTAGGCACTGTTCTTAAATTTTTGTTGAAACATCTTTATTTAAAAAACACTTCACTTAAAGCAGTAAATTACCATTTTGTTGAAACTTAAGTCTAATATTTGCTGTCTTTCAGCAGACAAACCTCCTCTAACAAAGTAATCCTCGAAAGAGTCAAAAATAAATAAATAAATAAATAAAAGCTTACGAGAGAGCACCAGTGTTGAGACCTGAAACCACCTGCAAATGAGTATTAACAAAGGAGCAGGCAGGATGGAAAACAAGACTTTGGCACGAACTAAACGATCACTGCAAGAATGATTAGGCAACCAAGCAAGATGTCAGTCAAAAGACAACAGACCATGGAAACATGTCTGGGACAATTTCAATCGCTCGCATCCTGACAATATATTACATGCTATTGCGACATGCACATCAACTGGCCGCACAGATCCCAGGTTGGCAGACCGCGTCGGGCTATTACTTATTCAGGCAGCCCCAAAGAAAAGGATCAACTCTACCAGTGGCCCCAGAGAGGTTCTTGGCTGTCAATGGCAGCACTCAGACGGACTGGTCAGCTGAGAGAGGAAGGGAGTCCGTGCAGAAGTGATAGCTTGAAAGGACCCCAGGGACACATCAGGACAGATATCTCAGTCACCTGGCTCACCCAAATAGCATGGGAAAGGCCTTATTAGACACACAGACAAACACATGGATAAGGACATATACACCCAGACAGTTGTACAAACAAACATACAGATAGACAAACAGACAAGTAGGTGAAATAAATGCCGGACTGAACTGCCAGATAAATGCCATTCTTCATGAAAAATGCAGCCTTCCTCTCAGCATTTGCTTCAACATGTTTGTGACTGTCCCATTTCAGAGTGAATTACTGTTTGTTTGACTTCAGTTTGAGATGAGCGACGGCCAACAGCAAACACAACCAACGGGCCATTAGTTGCTGCCTCTCGCTTCGGTTAGCGTGGTGTCCCTCGGCACAGCAGGTCGGAGGGGAAGACACTCTGCGCGTCTGTCTACCGTCTGATCCTCTCCTTGCAAGAATACGCCCATAGATCACAAACCAAAAAACAGGTAAGTGCTGAATGAGCGTCTCAGCCCAGCACTCTCATTGGTCATTCTGTTGCTAATCTAATCATTATTCACAACTACAGGTTGACATTTAATCACTTTCATGAAAGAAGATTTCTCACCGAAATACAGAGTAAAGCTCACAGGTACAATTCTAATCTCTTACCCTGCTGCAACAGCATCAATACCTTGGAATATTTGGGTAGGCAGCACAGAAACTAAAAAAGCATGCCTAAAGTGTGGAAATCCACTTATTAAGCCAAAAGATCAATTAAAATTTCATTAGAGATGAGTCACTCACTTGGTATTGATATAGAATAACGATTAGCCAGCGAGACCTACTTAGCTACACAGCTCTTAAACATTTGGGAATTCAGGGGATGATTTATTAAGTTGTTGGTAAGCATGGGGTGTGTGTGTGCAAGCTTTTTTGTCTAGCAGGTGAGGATAACCACAGAAAAACCTGTGTGGGCTTAGTCACAGTAAAATTGTTGTTTCTTATACAATCGGTTTTTGATTGGTGCAATGCACACAGGACAAATAACACCTTGCAAGTCAGATGTGGCCCAAGGGTGGCAGATGAACAGCAAGGGTCTTGAGTGCATATAAAGAAAACGCTCTCACGATACCTCACTTTGAAACGAACAAAACAAAAACTAAATAAAAGGAAAGAAAACGGGGCCACACATGCAACCATCCATGTGATGATCAGCCAGTCAATGAAGAACCATTTTGTGTGCTCAAACAGGTAGCTAATTTTCTCTTTAATTTTGGCAGACGATTTGAAATATATACATTCAAGTACAGTTTTATCCATTGTAGCTAAAAACCACACACACACACACACAGACAAATTCAGACAAAAACAAGTAAATAAATAAATATTTCTCAGAGTTTTAAATAATGCTATTTAAAATCTTTATAAACCCACTCCGTCACTGTTTTGTCAAGCACATGAGGATCAGTGGCAATAACATAAAGACGTTCTTTTTCTTGTGGCAATGAAAATGAAAGAAAACGTTAAACAGTTTGATGATGGAACCACGTCAGTCGCCTATCTCCCTCCAATAAAAAGAGAGAAACTAATTTTATAAGGTGCTTGTTTTTTCTGTGTAAAGGGCAACTTTCAGATTGGTTTTAAGAGACATTACATTACAATATAACTGAAAAAGTGACAAAGACTAGCAAGATTAAAAATACAACCGTAAAACCATCAGGGACTCGGGGGGTTTGGGGGGAGGGATTCATTGTTAGAGGCATTTGTAAGGTACTTTCTTAGCAAACAGGGCATCCAAAAAAGATTTTTAAATAACTGGTAATACAGAGTTGTGATTTAGCTATGCAGCAGCACCTAACTAACTAAAAACTAAAACCTAAAATAGTTAAAACTGATAACAGTTTCCCTGGCATTTAATATAAAAAATAATACTCAAAACAGATTAAACAGTGTTATAAATAAAACTGAGTCAGGGATTTTTCATTAATGCCTGTGTTGAAAACCCAAAGGAGCCTCAAAGCTGGTAGTAATTCTCCTCCTCTGATTATTGCATGAAAAGCTTATTACCATAAACAGAACTTAATTCAATTAATATAAAGATACCAAGAGACTGCAAAAAAAAATAAAATCTGTTTTTCAAATATGTGGTAGAAACCATTTGTGAAACGATGCATCCAAAGCTGGCAGAAACATTGCTAAAAAGTCCATCTAAAATGGCGCGTAAGGCCATGGAAACACGGATCTCCCCTCTGGGACATTCTCTTGAAGGGGAAAAAAAGGACTTCAAGGACAATATAGTGCATAAGGGCGCAAGCCTGTGATGGGTGATGAGGGCAATGGATCATGGAGACTATTTTCACCACGAGTGGGGATTCTATTTGGTGTCAATATACTTTTTGCCACTAGGGTGGCAGGAATAACGTGGAGTTCATTTTCTCAAAGCTCACGTCATGGGTAAGCATGCCGTTCCTGACTGCAAGCACAAGTGGAGAGGACAGGGCAGTAGGTAGAGCATTTTGTGGTACCCATGCCTTAGAAACAAGCAGCATCCGAGCCAAGAGAGAGCACATCACTTAAGGCCAGCTGATTATTATTCACCTCTGACAGCTTGGCAGGGGGCTCACACAATGACTGCTCCCTAAATCGAAGCAGGCCTTTTGTCACCTTCACTACACTTTTACACTACATTTAAAGATGATAAATGTGGTGGTGTGATTCCTTCCTGAGCTACACAGTCTTCTATGGACCATGTGACAGAGTAAGCTGGAAATGGACAAAATACAAAGAAAGCAATGAAAAACACTAAGAATGTGGAGCTATATTTTGGTTTTTGCTTTGATATTGTGTTGTAAGATAAATATAAATATATTTTTAAGGGAAACAGAACGTATAATTAATTGGCTTTGAATGGTAACGGATTACTACAAAGACCTGAATGTGGGTCAAATGAACCAGATAAATGAGGACTTAATAATGAATAATACATTTTTTTTACTTCTATTTTTCCCCAAATGTTTTTATGAGTTATCATTCCATTTAAAATTTAAGTACATTCTTAAGGGAAAATAAACCGCAGAAAAAATTCAGCCAAAGACATTTCCTGATTTCAGAAATACAGACGAGAGAGATAAATATGCTTCTTAGTTATTCATTGTTGATATTCTCCATACCTCCCGAGTGGAACTGATATTATAGGACCGATACCAACATGCAAATTTCAGGTATCTTAAAGTTCAATGTCCTCACTGAGAAAAAGTAGCAAATGACATTATGCAAGTGAATAACTCTTAAAATGGGCTATGTGTAAGCTGTTCAGTCTTTCAGTAGCTTCCAAGAATCCATCACTGTATAACTGTGACAAAACATTTTATATTTTCTTGCGACACCACAATTAAGGCAACATCTAAAAACATGTGTTAATTGTACCAAAATCCTGTCACCATTAAGAATTTGAAACTCTCTGCAGCTAAGGCAGTCACTTCACATTATACCGTGTCATGCTATTATACAAAACACGAATTATCCAATAGCTCAAACTTTAATGAGTATACATTACTGAAAATGGAACCAATCCTTCATCATTTATGTATAAATAAGTGGGCAAAATCTTACCACATTTATGCAATATTGGGAAAGATATTCATGATTTACTAAAATATGCACTTTTCACTGTTTCACGGTATTGTGTAAACCTATGTAATAACAATGAAAACAGCAGTTTTATTAAAAGGTGGCTGTTGCAGAAACACAGGAACTTATAACAATGATTTAGACCAGATAACAAAGATGCTGCAATAATTCTTATACTGCAGTCCAACTAGAATAAGACTAGAAATGACCAATGAGTCTTTGATCCACTGTCTTGGTTAGATTCCGAATTTCTTCAGGTAGAATACTTCCTGCTGATGTTGAAAATACTCGATAGGTTATTAACGGCTAGTCTAAATGCTTGGATATAATTGGAGCTTTATCTTACTACTTTATCTAGCTATCTACGTCTAGTGATATAATATAATCCATACAAGTGAACATCATTCATGCAAATGTTAAGTAGTACAAAGAAACACTGCTTTCAAAAAGCACCTTAGGGTGTTACTTTACCTCAATAGTAGTATCCAACTCAAACTGCAGCACAAACTTTCTTCCAGTTTCAAGTGCTAGCTATCAGTTGAGGTAATGTAATTGACACTAGGCCTGCAGAATTAATTATATTTGAATCGTGATCTCAGTTCATACCCCTATGCAATCCTAGAGCAGAATTGCTATCTCAACAAATCACAGTTGCAGAAAGGAGTAAGGGAAAGGTGACAAGAATCTATCGCTACGCAGGCAGCTACTGTATGGAGGTGACCTGTTGCCTGCTCTCAATGTCATCTGTTTGCATAACAGTATGGCGCATAGTGCGTTATAGTGAACATGACTCGTTCACCGTTGAGACAAATGAAGGGAGCCCTGTGTGCCCTGAGGATAACAATACAGTTACATTTCATTCTTTGACTTAAAAAGGATTCATTTATGAACAAGGTCAAAAAAATCTGGCCTTACCTGAGAAGGGGGATTCACCAGAAGCATGGAAAAGCAACATGAAGAGGAAGCCGATGATATGGATCAGTACAGATACATTAATTAGTAGATTTAGATGTAAGCATTAATTATGCGTAACATATAGCCATGTCCATATGCAAGAAAGTTAACACATAGTACACAATTACAGCGGTGTAATTCAATAAGCCGCCAAGGGAGCCCAAAGCTACTAAATAACTATACTAAACTATACTAATAACTAACTATACTAAACCACTGCGTGACTTAGGGTCCCATGCACGCACTCACGGCCAGGGCACCTTGAAAAATGTAATTGTGATTTTTACATATGTCACTGAAGACTGAATGCCACCTGAAGGCACAAATTTGAGTAAGGGAGAATTATGATTCTGAAATGGTGCTTAGATACCAAAAGACACTGAGGTTTAACACGGCATTTAGACTTTTTTTTCCCCCTAAGCAGTCAGGCGTAGCTGTTTACTGCAGCATCGTGTACAAGATGTTACAGTGGCAAGAGGCAATGTCTTCTGAAAAGCAGAGCTCGTCTTAATATTCACGACCATTCAGAATGGAAAGATCACTGGGAAGTTGTTTTTTTCTGCTCCCCGCTCCCTGAAAAGCACTGATTACTCGACACGCCAGGCACTCAACCTGTTAATGTTCTGTGGGAGGACACATGCTGGAAAAAGAATAATTCACCCAGTGCATTAGCCCAACCAGGAACAACAGAGCCTGTACTGAAAAACCACTGGTCACCTACAGGACACAGTGGGCTACTCTCTCCTACTTCAGCAGCATTAGCACATCTCAGTGTGATTTTTTTGTTTATATGTGTATTAATGTACTCCCATATAAGCAGTAATGTTAGCTAGGAATTAGAAAACAAATATGATATTCAAGTAGAGGTAGAAAGTAGTATGGGAAAGGTGATCGGAATCTATAGCTACATAGGTAGCTGTGGAGGTGACCTGTGGCCTGCTCTCAATAGTCAGATGCTAAAATTTTTTTTTTTACCTTTACAAAAAGCAAGTTGCTTGAAATAAGCAAGCGCCTTTTGAATAAAGTCAGAGGACCAGCTGCGTTCGACTGTCCAATACTCAATCCGAAATAAAACGTGAGGGAACTGAAGGTCAGAGGCAAATCCCCCGTGGAACGACATTCGCGTAAAGCCCAGGGAAGCGTTTGTGGAAACAGCCCCGGGTTAATAAATACTGACAGTAAATTATCTATCTGGCTTGGTCGCAGGTGGGCTCTCCAGGCCAGATTTGACACACTGCAGATGACAAGCAGATATCACAGTCAGGAGTGGGCTATTTAAAGAGGCACAACTTGGGCACAGAGCAGCACAAGCACTCCAGAAACGTGAAAAAGGAGAAAAACCAGAGCAAAACCGGGGCTGGAAACACACACACACACACACACAGGTTTGTAATTATATTTTTGTGGGGACTCTGCATTCATTTCTATGGGGAAGACTCTAATCCCAACATGAAGACCTTAACCCCTACCCAGCCCTAACCTTAACCAGAAGTAACCAAATGAAATACAAGACTTTCGGTATTTTAACTTTTTTTGATTGCATTGACAGATCTTTGTGGGGACCTGAAATATGGTTCCCAGAACGTTAAGATAATATCGCTAACTGGCATTTGGTCCTCACTATGTAATATGAACATTATCCACCCACCCACACACACACACACACACATTTTTAAAGTGATTAAATCAATTTCACCTTTAATTGAAAATGAAAGTGACTCTCTGCAAATTGATTTCAAGCATAGCTATACACCATTAAACTGGAAAAAAACACAAAGTAATAAACAATCCAAAACATAACAGACAGTGGGAGATATGGAGTAAAAATGCTGAACTCTGGTCTCAGTGCTCAAGTGCACCAGCGGCTTCCTTCCAAACGTGCGGAGTTTTATTATATTAGGCGAAGTGAGGATGCAAGCATGAAGGGAGAAGGACACCCTACAGAGCAAATAATGCTCTCTGCATTCGGGGAGATTAAAGCGATGATTAAATTAATCCCCTCTGACAAGACGGCTCTCTCCGACCAAAGCGCCTGAGTCACGGTGAGATCTGAAGAGGCCCTCAGCAGGAACAGTGACAGGAGTGCAGGTAACTCACATCTGCAGGACACTTTGAGCTAACTGCCCCCCCAATGCAAAGCAGGGCTGCTCAAGCCATTTTAACAACAACGATTAACTGAAACCCTTAGCTGTAAATTAAAATGTGCCATTGAGTGGCTACCTACAGAAAAGCTTCGAACGCATCACGGTAAAATAGACATTTATTGAGTTTAAAGGATGAACACATGAACCCAAGGAAGATAAAAGGCAGAAAGTGGTACACAGAGACACAAAGGGGGGAAAAAAAGCCATAAACATTATGACATCAACCAGAATGTGCTTCAGATGTCATGCCCTGTGACAGTTACTTTTCATTCTCCACCCTCACCTCACAATCCATATACACTAAAAATACCTGTCTTCATGAATTTCCCCAAGGCAATTAATGTACAAAATGGGGGGGGGGGGGGGGCATGGTTATTGGTAAAATCACTTTTTTCAGGAAAAAAACAGCAGAAACATTAAGATATATTACAGACTTCATGTTAGTCGGTAAACAAAACTTATTTCCCAG
>JAODLD010000101.1:23946855-23963903 GCA_026781065.1 Mormyrops boulengeri | reverse complement strand
ACACCCCCCCACCCCCCACCCCCCCCCCCCCCGCCCCCCCCCCCCCCCCCCCCCCCGCCCCCCGGCCGCCCCCCCCAGGGCGATTGGTAACTTCACTTTTTTCAGGAAAATCACTGCAGAAACATTAAGATAGATGACTGACTTCATGTTAGTCGGTAATCTAACCTTATTTCCCAGGGACCCGCTGTAATAGAATTGTTTCATCAAAATAGTGTCCTGTCCAGTCCAGTTTGATAGCATAACTTCTTACGATGTCTGATGTGTAATTGAATTACTCCACCCCGATAATCAGTTAATACAGTCAATTAGTTCAGCCATCTATCAAAGATGCAGAAACAGATTTCGGAGTAAGGGGAAGCGGGTTGGGTACAAGCGCAGAACTGTCACGAGAACCGACATCAGGACACAGCAGCCTGGCTGGCGATGAGTGACCACGGCACTGTGGCTCGTTTCCACCCGGTTAAACCATGCCTGCCACAACACAGCAGTACACTGAAGGAAGCAGAATGCAGCCTGGCACCATCCACTGTCTGCCAGGCTAGTAGGATTCCCGGGCCGAGCATGACTGAGAGCTCCGCTGATAGTGCTCGCTTCCCGTGCCCTACGGGAGGGCAACAGCTTACCGACATGTTCTGTGAAGCTAATGTCTACCAGGGCTCAGAGGAAGGCCTAGCGAATCAGGGAGCGGGTACTGCAGCTCAGGGGTGAGCACGTGGGAATGTGCGACAAGAGGACAGGCTTAAATCAAGACATATAAAGAGCTTCAGTGCAAGGGAGAGCATGATTAGCACAGAACCATAATGGCACTGCAAAATCGAGTCATCTTCTGCATGCATTCTGGAGGATGACATGAGAGGATCATCAGATGGGAACCAGGAGTCAGAATGATGATGAAGAGACTATGAGCTCTGTCATTCACATCAAGAAAGTGACTTCCGTAGTTTATAAGTAAATAAATAAGATATTAACATATAAAAATCATGCAACAAGCAGCAAAAGACATTCCATGTCTCTGTTAACAGACTCCACGGTGTGGGAAGACAAAGAGTTTCAATTTCCAGTCCCTTTAATCCTGTTCTTTGCTGCTCTAAATAGTGCCATGCCAAATCAAATCTAGCACTACAATTAAAGAACACTTCAGTAAACAAGAACATTAATGCTCAAAGGACTCTGTAGGAAAATAGAACCCCACCCCACCCCACCCACACACGCGCAGAAAGACCTCAATTTTCCTGAAACACCGCCAGTAGCCAGGAGTACCTGGTTTCAAAAGCAGCAACAGTCCCATATTTATCTAAAATATTGATGGCACTTATAAATTTATGCAATAACACAAACAGCAGGCTGCCTTCGCCATTTGTTGGGGAAATAAATTGGGCCCAAAGCGAGAGTGCGCACACCCGCGGAGGAGGGTCGGTGACAACAACGAAAGTTTCATCTTGGCCTGCTACCCCTGAATAATCACACTAAATGAATATCTGCCTCCTCCGCTGTGCCTTCCACTGCCTGACAGTAATCATTTGGAACGTTTAATGCCATACCAGCGAAGTGCAGTTAATACCCACATTAGAATATGACTGTACGCAATCACAGCACTAACACAGGAAGGGATGTGGCCATCTTGAATTGTGTGGAAGAAACACGATCTATAGACCTGTAGAACTAGCGCCATACATGCTTTTACATACACACTGACTGCCCGCCTGTGTGATATTCACATTTAAAATGCAAGAGCACCTAATTGAAAACCATATGTTAATGATCACTTAGACACTAATGATGCCATCTCAGAGGAAAGTCAGTTTTAAGAAGTTAATTAGTTAATTACAAGATGCTTGAGAATACTGACTTTAGGGATGTATGAATAATAAACACATCTTGCATGAATATACATTAATGCTGTCACAGCTCTTTGCATGCATACATGTATGGTTTCAAATTGATTCATTTTGTAAAGCTGTGTGTGCATGAGCTCAAATATTAGCTCAGCTAATTGGTGCCAAAGTACAATTATTTGGCAAAGAGGATGACCAGCGATGAGTAGGTTCTATCATTCCAATGAATATGGCAACAGGAAACCTGAAGATGGAACATTCTGGAAGAGAGCCATCTGCACTGTACAATTGCCAGGAGTCAATACTGACTTAGGGACCTTAACAATACAAAGTGTATTAGCAAATGAAACAGTCTTGGCTGTATTGTCCATATTAACACTATATTTTAGGAAAACCAGCTGAAATTATTTAAAAAAAAAAACTATATTTGTTCTATATATGAAAAAAGATTAGGTACAGCAGTAACTGTATTTTTGTATCATAAATTCTTAGGTTCTCCCCATTGATGTGAACCAATAAATTCTGCAGAGCAGGACTTCTGTGGAAACATTTTCAGCTCAGATCATTAAGTATTCACACCGAGAACACTCATCATCTTTACATAGTTTTCAGAATCAGCTTTTATAATTAGTTTCTTTGTTACTTGACACACCAGTAAAATCATTTTGCTATTAACACTGTGTGGCATGTCCATGTTCTCAAGGTCCTGGAAGCTTGTTTTTGGCTAGAAAAATAATAATAAAAAACAGATCGAACAGCATGACTCAGGGAATGCATCCTGAATGCGTAAATGTATATCTTAATCCTTTGAGGAACACATGGAAAAAAAAATTGAAATAAAATTACTTAATGAAAAGTTCCTTTAAGAATTGTCCTTGGGAGGGTATAAAATCCCTCATGATTCCACAAACAGGACCATCTGGCAAGTAACACCTTACTTGCCAGAAAAACCAAAGTGAACATAGAGAAGAAGGCTATAGGTAGGGGACAATCACCAAAGTCAACCCCCCAGGCCACACCAGATCTACTCTTTGGGAGTTCGTTTCAAACCTCATAAATCTTTACCCCTTTACTGTCCAAAACAACTTGTCTATGTACAGTGCATAGACCTTTAAAAATATTAAATACATATATTGTATATGTGCTGTAGACCAAACATAATGACAGCTCAGGGAAATTCAAGAGTATTCGTTTTCTCACATCCGGTCGATAATTCTGTCTGTTTGGCAGAGCTCAAGTTGAGGTCCAGGTTCTAGGGCTGACACTGACGACTTAATACCCTCATTTGCACGTCTAGCACACGAAGTACGCAAGATCTTATTTCAGTGTAAATAACCACATTACGTTAACTGAATTATGTTTCCTACAATATCAGAATTTCTGTGCTTGTAAGTTGTATTGCATTCTTATATTTATCTGTTTAGACAAATATTTAACAAAGAAATAATCTCTAAACGATTCTTTATTAAATTTGAAATCCATTATTTGTAAAAGTAATGTTTTGTCTTAGACCAAATTAAACTAAAAGGAATTTCAAAAGGTCAAACAAGATGTTTCTTAATTGAAGTGTCAGTTAAAGCTGGAGCACTTTATTCTTCTAAATTATAATACATGTTCTTGTCTGAATCAAACTAAAGTTTAGTAAGTCTTATAATTTTCTTTCTGGCCGAAGAAAAAAAACAGTAAAAATAAACAACGGCCTCATGTCACGTGTCAGACATGGGGTAGGTGAGGAACGCTATCCGTGATCGAGCACATGATGTTATCGTCTGAAGTACTGGGGGATGAAACTGGACTCAATGTTCCACTATATACCATAATTAAAAAGGAGTCACTAAAATTGGGATTGAAGCATGAGCAGTTTCAGAAAGATGTCTTGAAAGAAATATGCTCAAGAGAAGACATTACTAATAAGAAATGATGATTTAGACATGGATTCATAATAAACTCATATTATGAAATGTGATTCCTTTCAACGGGAAACCTGAAGGTACCATAGAGGTTAAGGACCTCTCTAGGGCACCATATTTTTAAAAATAATATTCATATTAGGCCTCTGAAAGTTAAACCCAGCAAAAGAGGACACTTAAATATGCCCTTAAATGATTCTAAAAGTCAGCGATTCTTTAATCCCGCCTTCAACAGCAGGTTGTCCAGCGGCCTTTATATTGATAATCTAAGAACGGAAAGAGAATGCTAAACTGGTTCAATTAGCATAATAATTAATTTACATTAACGGAGTAATCAAATCTTTGTGCAGACTGTCAATCCGAGGACAGTGTAGCACAAATGTATTAGAGCTGAGAACCAGTGTGAAGTAATTGCCTTGTAAACGTGTCACATTATCCTAAATGTTGTCAATAATTATGCACAAACTATTTGAAAAGAATATTGAGCTATCTGTCTATTAGCACAATCTATGTTTTTTATTTTTATTTATGATTAAGCCGACACACCATCTCAGAATATGTTTGGCACAAAGACAATTGCTTAAATGACTAATGATGAATCGTTATGAGACGTTAAGTATAAACAATTAACAAATTACATCAGTACACCATGACAAACTAAACTGGTACATGAGTTCCGCTTTCCCTGGCTTTTCCCTGGCAGTTATTTGGTCAGCTCAATCGATTTTCCTGAATCCTCCTCATTTTGGCTTGTTGGTTATATGTTAAAGCTTCATGATTAACAAAAAATATAAACTCAGTGAGTAGCAAGGCTGCTTCACGCCTCCAGGTCAGGGGGTTGGAATGCCGTCCCTGCTCTCTCTGTGTGAAGTTTGGACGTTTTCCCGTACTGTGCAGATTTCCTCTGGGAATTCCAGGTTCCGCCCAGACCTCAAATATATGCAAATTGGAATCGCCAAATTGGCCTGACCTGAAGGACAAATCCAAATACAATTAAAACAAAGTGAGCAGATATGGTGCATATATTACTAACATATATGGAAGTAGCATTTGTTTTTTAGCTCAAGGTATAACGTAATTTAAAATTATACCTAATTAAAGATAATTATACTCCTCAGCTAATGCATTCCATAATGTCTTGGGAATTGTGCAATGCTTTCAATTAACATCTCAATCGAGCCTAATTAATTAGGCACTCGGTTCAAATGACAAGCAGCGCATATTGCAGGCTGCAAATATCTTGAAGATCATATGAATAACATACTGATAGTATCTCTATGTCTCTCTTACATCAGTAGCAAGGTTTAGTAGTTACTCCTCTTTGGGATCACTTTAATTATTGTCACCATTTCTATCTGTCGTTTGGTAACAAACAGGAAATGTGTTATATAGGAAAAAAAAAAGCGAGTGCATTCCATTAAATTTTGCTCTAAATGCCCTTTCTGTGCTGCATCAATTACTAGGTAATCTAGAGAGGAAACTTTGCATTTAATGCTGAATTGGTTAAAATTAAGCTCATTTAATAGCATTCAATAATGGATGACATGTTTTGATTGAAATACTGTGTGTTTTCGATTAATTATATAACAGGTTGTGCTGTTAAGGTAATGCTACTAAGATGGGTCAATACTTCATATGGGATTCAGTCTTCATCCTACTGAAAGTTCAGTCTCAGGAGGTTAGGCACACACCCAAAGGCTGATCTTACACCCTACGCCCTAATAAGGTGCTAATAGACAGATTTAGTACAACAGCATCATCAGCAACAGGTTGTATGGACGAAGGAGGAGGGGAAAGGTAGAGATAGTGATGAAATGAAGTGAAAGCATCCTCTGCATCCTCTCCTGACTGAATACATCCAAGGTATCTTACTCACTAAATGGGCAAAAATATACCGCCGAGCTATTCTGTATTAAACACACTCACTTTGTGAGATGGGTATGCTTTTAAACAGATGTGCATTATCATCCACAGCATACAATTATATGCTAATCTATATCCTGCACAGTGGTATTGTAAACTACGTCGTAACCTGCTACAAGGACAAATAAAGAAACACGCAGCAGCCTCACGATCTATTAATTCATAATCAGTAGCACAGCACGGCATAGCTATAACGATTTTGCATGCTTGAGCATCCCAATACACTCGCTTATTGAGCTGCCGTGTCTGCCGATAAGTAACACCGCTAGGAATCATCTGAGCGCTCAGATGGGAGAGCGTTTCATCAGGTGGGAAAGGACTCCCAAGAAAGGCGTTAAACTCAACCTCAGGGAGCTAATCACATTTATGCTCCAAAACATATTAACTTTTTAAATGAGAAACTGTTCAACCTGAATAAAACCTGTTTCACTGAGAACAGTTTAAAGGCCATCAAACAGTTTTGACATTATTTGCAAACAGTTGAGGGCATTTAATTTTATTTTGATTTGTTCAGCTACGCTCCATAAACAGAACATATTGGTTATTGGCGAGTCACTAACGGGCATGTAAATAACATGCAAATCAACATATAAATACTTATTTGTGCATTTGTATCTTAAATAAACAAGCAAATGGTAAGATAAGACAGCAGAAAAGACTATTGTATAAACTGAAGTCCTTGCATAAAGGACTGAAGGAAAGATCACAGTCCCCAACGTTTCCATTAACACCAGACAAAACATTCCTTCATTCATTCCTTTCCAGGAGTCTATTACAAGAATAGGGTGCAAAGCAGGGAACACTCTGAAGGGGACTTAATCACAGACAACATCATCAAAATATGTGAAATGCTTCTGTGGAGGCTAAAGATGACAATACGAGTTCCTTCATTTATAAATGTCCTCACTGAAGGAAGGATTTATGAGGTACAGGAAACCATACAAACGCAATGCCATTCTATAGAATCTATGACTCTGGAATCCATCTAGTGATGTGAAGTAAGTCACACAGGTGAACATAGGAGCAGAGTTCCCTTTATCTGGAATTCCTGAAAATCACACTGACAGCATCTATCATTATTATTCTTCAGAACGTCAACTGGCTTTGCACTGCAAGGCACAGTGTGCGGAGATAGACCACACAAAATTTACTCTGCATATTTACTGCAGAGTGCAAGATGCATTTTATTTTTCACAACAGTCAGAACATAAGAAATTTACAGACAAGAGGAGGCCATTTGGCCCATCAAGCTCGTTTGGGGAGAACTTAACTAATAGCTCAGAGTTGATAAAATCTTATCTGGCTCTGATTTAAAGGAACCCCAGAGTTTTAGCCTGCACTACTTGAACAGGAAGACTATTTCAATGCCCAATCATGAATTCAACAAACATGTATGACAAAATTTTATATATTTATTCAATTTTGCCAGTTATTTGTTGTGACTGAATACAATTTATGGCGACAAAGCAATTTCCACTAGTGTCCTTGGGGGAAAACATTTCTGAACTGGCAATTCAGAAAGGAAAATTCTTACAATTGCTAAATATAAAGTAAATTACACGCTGATGCATTATTCATATTGCATCAAAATTTTACAACAATGCCATTTCCACAACTGGAACCTATTGTGGGAAAAAATGACTAGGTCTGCTTTTGATAAACACCCACGTTGGCCATAAGTCACTGACGTGCATTACGGTAATTAAAAGCCCCCAGGGAGACTTCCATAAACTGATAATGTCAGGGGTCATGATACATGGCCTTAGGCTTTTGTTTCTATAGAATTAACTTAAAACAAAAAACTAACTCTGTGCACATGTATGGTCAATACCTCAAACTCAACCCAAAACAGGCTGATTTAAGCCATCCGTCTAGGAACCGGCCTACCTGTGTTACTGACAGGCCCCTGATACCAATTAGTAGGTGACCAAGCTTTAGTAGGCTACATCATCACCAAAAAATTTCCTGGCAAAAGAATAATACGTGTGAAGTAGGTAAATAGCATCAAAGCATACATTATACTGATGAGCCAAAGTATGACCACACCGAAATGAAGAGAATAATATGGACTATCTAGTCAATAAAGAAAGAAAAATGATTAGTGCATGTCAAGGTCTGGGATATATTAGACAGTAAGCTAACATTTGGTACTTATATTCGACATGTTGAATACAGAAGAAATGGGCCGGGATAAATATCTGAGTGACTTTGACAAAGGCCAAATCATTATGGGCAGAAGACTGGGTCAGAGCACCTAAAAAACAAGAAGGCTAGTGGGTGCCCATGGTCAGGCGTGATGAGGACCTACTGAGAGTGATCAGAGGGGGGAGAAAACACGAATCACTGACAGGGCCTTGGTGTGAGGATGTGTCGAAGGCTTTGTTTACGAAGGCTATCTTGTTTTTACGAGATAGTCGTAAAATGTGGATGTCATCATGTTTTAGGTCATCGGTGCATAGACGGCTAGACAAGCTGCTCTGCCAAGGATCTATCTAAAGCAAATTGAACAAGAGATAGCAGTACAGACACTTACCTGGGGCAATGTTATTATATTAACAATTATTAGCTGGTCAATAAAGTATTTGTAACACAGACATGATGGTAAAATATTAACTGCTACATATATAATAAACAAGAAATTATATTTAAGGGATGAGAGCACTTAATTCGCCCGAGGCATTTCAAACCAAAGACTTAAAATAGTCAATATCTATAAACATGCCGAAGGTGAAAAGGATGATTTAAAGACTAATTTAGCTGGCTTTGTCCTGAGGGAGACTTGAATTACCTAGTGGAATCGAGTACTTGACATTCAGATTAAAATAATGAAGGGCTATATTGCAAATAAAAAGACACATCAAGGAATCACACAGTATTGAATAACGATACTATTGACACATTCAAACCTAGATTAAAATCACTGAGAAAATATAAAAGCAAGACTTCAGTCCAATAGCGCTATTAAAATCTAGCACAAAGATACAAAATGGTGAACCTTTCAGAATTAAGCTACGTCAAACCAGTAATTGAAGAAAAAAAAAAATGAAATATTAAATAAGGGTTAATGCACGATGGGTGGTTCTTTGCTTCTGCAGCAGTTTAATAACGTACAATGCACAGCTTGGAGTGCAATAACTCACTCATACATGATTACTTATATACATTTGACTTAATACCTGAAGATGCTATTTTCCTGATTGAGAGCCAAAACACACGTATTACATTCTTCTTCCAGGGATTATACGTTTCCCTTTAATGACCCAAGACTTTCGTTGTTAATTTGAAAACTGTCCATTGTTAAGACCATAAGCCAATTGTTAGTTCAAAATTTCCAATTGCTAAGCTCAAACTGCCAGTCGTCAGATTGTAATTTTCCTTTTAAATCAAACAAACAAAAAAAAAGTTCAGAAATGTTTAGGATGAAGTATCCATGCAAAGTTACCACTGAAATGCTTGTGGATGTCGCTTCAACTCATAAACATAAGAATAATGACTTTAGGTACAAACATGTAACCAAATGAGTAGTAAGCATTAAGTGATTCTTTGCCCCAGTTTAAAAATGTACAATGCATGGCTTGTTGTGCATTAACCCTTACTGTAGCTAATTAAATATTATAATAGTGCATTGTTTTAGTACTGTGCAGTTATAGAAAATTAAGCAATACACTTCCGACCAATCAGATTTGAGAATTCAACAGTGCCACGGTATAAAAAAAAACTCGTAAATAAATTTTCACCCATTATAGCTAAGTGACTGCAGATTCTTGGCTGCCCTGCAGTTTCCCTCTCGTATACAGTGGTAATGACTAATACTGTAACAGACATGAAAAAACTCATCAGTTCAAATGAAAATATACCTGACGAACACATCTGCCTTGTCACGAGAATAATGCGCCTCCAATATGTGTTTGACAACAAAATGAAGGTTAGAACTGGCTCAGCGCGGTGTGAACGTCGTCACAAATGTGAAACGCAGCCATTAAATTATTCATTCATTTGATATGTAATTTAGAGATGATTCAGGGATTGCTAATGTAGGCCTACAAAGACAGAAGCTTCCTCTACATGTCGGCATTATGATCACAACATTAGAGTTAGACTCCTAATGAGTGCCAGCCACTGCTCAAGCATTCCAGCCCTGCGTCTCTTGCTGAAATGACAGCTCTGGTGTTTTCTTGAGCTTTAATAAACCTCAGTAGCCAGGCTCAGTTTGCAAATGTGGAGTGCAAGCCTAATTTCAGATGGAACCTAATTTCCTATAAGCACATTTTGGTTCCATATTACAGTTTCTAGCTAAACACTGGGCCACTCTCATCTACCGTGGCCGTGAAATAAAGCGGTATTAGTTACAAGTGATCGTCCTTGGAGAGGTGTGCTCCCATTCTCTGTTAAATCAAACTGAAACACAATTACCAAGAACCCAGGCATTAATACGCAATTCTGAAAATGACTCAAGCATCTAAAGACAATAAGCAGGTGTAAAATAAATCCTACTCTACAAAACTTTTGTTGTAAAAAGTGTTTTTTTATAATGTAGAACTTGATTTTTAAATATGGTATTTTAAATATAGTATGTACTATAAAACACAAACTATTACTGCACAGGAGACTCTCTTCCTCCTTTTCATTACATTTTCCAAACCCGCACCTTTTAACATACTAAATGAAAGTTACAGTAATACTGATTAAGAGTTACTCTGACATGTAACAATAAATATGTGTTAACTTGTGGCCAATATTTTTCTGTAATGATTTACAAAATGAATCCTTATGTCTCTAAACACAGTTTCTTTTCTATAAAGGTTACACACTGCACGCTGAAGTTGAAGACCATTGTTTTATTCCTTTTTCAGTCATGTTTTATTATACTTTTTTGCATTACTGATGGATGATGATAACACAGCAATGAAAATCATTCATCATGAGCTGTGATGCTGGAAAGGCTGGTTGGAGAAGTCGGCACATTCCCACTGTTTAAACTGCCTGGCTCTGAGTCAAGCATTCATTCTTCTTCAATATGGTGGTTTAAACTCGGATAAAACTAATCTGTTCTCAATATGCCAGCCTAGTCAACAAATGTCCGACCTCACCCCCTATAGGTCTGCCGAGTTACTCAAACACATATTTGCGAGAAGTCTGTTTGTTTGTTGACCCCTTGGAATTGCCTGGATTTCTCCAAAACTGTGATCTGTTTTTCTTCCAAGTCATAATAAAGAACACACACTTCATCTTACATTGCCAAATCTGCTTTAAACAAATTATGCTCACTGGTAGAAATAGTATGTAAATCCTTACACCAGTGAAACATCAGTTCTTGGAAATAACCTCAATCAAAAGCCTTCTGCGGCTGCTGATTAGAGCTGCACAGCAGGTAGGAGGTGTTCAGGCCCATTCCTCTATATGAAACATTCAGCTCATCTATACTGTACTTTGGGGATGTTTTTCCTGAACAGCCTGCTTCAGATCACGCAGAGGCAAGGGTGGTCGATATGGCCAAAATGTCATGCCACGATAATTTGTTAGAATCACGATCCATGATATAGATCACAATTCTTTTTTATTTACAAACCTCCCAAACTGGAATCTATGCGCAAATGCTAATGAACCATTTAGCCACTTAACTAGCGATTCTATGCTTACACAGAAACACTGCTTGCAGCATTATAATAATAAACTTAATTATTAATTATTATGTAAAACACTCTACATATAAAAGAATATAAATGAAAGACACATTATAGCAAAAGTGCTGTTAATTTTTTTTTATTAAAGTTAAATCAAAAGTGGACATCACTTTGGTTAATAACTGTACACCTCTGAACTCAGTTTGCAATAAATACAAACAAATAACAGATTAAAAAAATTGGTTGTGTTGCCACCTGTTGTACGAAGAGTCTTGATGCCAAGATTGCAAATTGCAGTCCTAACCCTTTCCACAAAATCAAAGCAGAACCTTTATTCTTCCTCATCATTCATGCTACAAACTTTGTTTATTCAACAGCATAGCTAACTTGTATAGGGACCGTGTGTTGTTCACTGCCTGACACGAGTGCAATATTTTTTGCAGTCAGACGGTATATAAACTTTATCTTTTACCATGATAGCTAATTGGTTAGAAAAGATCAAGTACGTTTTTACTTCAAGATCTAATCACTAAGCTGAGATCCATTGAGAGAGATAATTGACAAAAGAAGTGCAACAGACAGTGCCGAAATGTTAAGCAGACAAAAAGTCCTTTGCTTAGCATTAGTCTGTTTTTGCTGTAGTCCCATTTCAGTGAATATCGGGCGATAGGTGCTTGCCGGTTTGTTTCATCATTATGATAGTGTAAAGTAGTGCACTTAAGGATACACCAAATTTATACTTTTGGGCATCACAATATGCATCTCATCACTATTTTAGGCAGAAAATTTGCTTATTGAATTGTGCACGAAAATAACGTCCAATTAGTGTCGAAAAGCCATTGTGTTATATTAAAGCCCTGCAACGACATACAGTTTGTTGTTGTCAAAATAAAATTAAACTTGATTTAAGTTGATTTTCTGGAGGAGCCTAGCTTTCATGATTTTATCCAGCAAGGAATCCTCTCTGTTTGAATCGACCTGCTGCTATTTATATATGACGGACAAAAGGATTATCATGTGTGATAACTTCATTCCTTGGTGAGCAGAATGAGGACAGGAAAATGTATTCATTGTAATGTACAGTGTATATTATGTGCTTATTGTATATTTATTCATGTTGGTACTGTGATGCTGGGATACTCCTACTTAAGAGAACTGTAAATGTTTTAAGGCGTGACACACTTGTGACAGCCATAACGTTTATAGGGTTTGTAGGTCTGATGCAGTTTTCACGGTGCCAAGGCTTAATGGTGCAGCACCCGTGTGCTGTGGTGACCAGTGACGGGCAAAATAAAGGAAACTTAAGTATCAGTATAGACTCATTTCGGACTCCAAGGGCTGCCACACACTCTTTTCAAAAGGCCATTATGCTAGAGGCTCACATACTTTTCCACTATGATCTAGACTGTTGAAGAAGTGGTGCAAACAAAGATGACAATGTAAATTGTGTGTATGTGTCAACTAAATAAGACTTACCTATCTATTATTACGGCTTAAATAAAGACCAAGTCCCATTTTACTAGCCATTCTGAAGGGTTTGCATACTTCATAGCGACTATAAATTTAGACACACAGACGACAGTGTATCTCACTTTACCCAAATTAACAGGTTATAAGATTATAATTTAAACAGCTCCCATTCTACTACGCTAACTCAACATGACAGCAGATTTACCTCCATTGCGTCATATAATTCACACTGATTACTTATACAACATACGGAGATATTTATGGCACATACCACTGAAATGTACACTGGATAATCAATGCAAATGTATTTAAATACATGCAAGAACTGTATACCGAGATTAATGTCATGTTGTGTTGTTGCTATAAATGGTGCCATTACTCAACAAGACAGGAAAATGATATACAGAGCTCAAAAAGTTTTTACTTAAAAGTAAGAATTATGATGTAATTTGACAAACAGCAGACAATTATCGTTTGAAAAATCACTATTGCTAACAGGCAACTGATCTGTGCAAAACAATATTCTGTAGGCATGCTTAGGGTTAACCAACAACCCTTCAGTGAAAAAGAAACAGTCTACTAAGGGACTGCAGAAAGGATGAGCAGAAAGGCCTCCCAGAGAGGAGTCCTCAGTGCTTCGGCGTTGCCAAATCTGTTTACCTCAAACTGCTGATTATTTTTACTAGTGGCCTTATTAGGCTCTTTCTCGGTTGCTGTTGTGTAGCTCTTGCTCCAACACTGCTTGCGCGTGCACTAGGACATTCATTGGAGGCTCTTTCTAGCTGCACTGATGCCTAATTGACTCGTTGACAGCTATATGTTTGGAATGTCTAAATTGCTTCACACCACTTTGGACAAAAGATAAATAAAATAAATGTAAATGTTATTATAATGCCGAATAACAATGCACATACAGAAGCTCCTCTACTTACGAACTTTCAGACATACGAACAAAGAGGACTGGAAGTCCAAATTGTGTTCGTTGGGCTCCCCTTTCCTGCCCGCGACACCATTTTTTTTTTTTCTGCCCGCCAATTCCGCCTAGTACGACTCCTGGCCGCTACTCCCGCCGCGCAGCAGCGTAGCGTGCGTACTCCCATCATCCTAGTTCTTTGTACTTGCGTATGCCCTTAAGTAGAGGAGTGTCTGTATTAATATTTAATTCGTGATTATTTGGAGGCTAGCAAGCTTGCTGCCATTCTTAAAAGCAGAAGGTGAGCTTGAGTGTGGTGATTTCCTGCCATTTATGCCCCCCATTACAGCCTGCAGAGGAATCTGGTCGCCCGCCGCTGAACGGCATTCAACACACATTCATTTGTATTCAGGGTATGCAGATGAGGAGACAGTCAACCAAAAACCACTGCATTACAGCACCGGTGACTGTGGATGGACTAGTAACTAAACAGTACTAAGAAATATCTTCTATTGATTACAAAGCACAAACCGACATTTACAAAAATATCACTGAACGCACAACGACTACCATGCAAGTTGTTGAGTCATTGTAAGTTTTAACCACAAGCATTTTTTTAATTATTTTTTTTAATCTGCCGCATTGAGGTAAAGCACCAGCCTTCAGTCCTGTTACAGGTTTTGGTGAGGTCCGTCATCTGAAACTTGACAAAAACATTTCGGCAAAAAGGATGCCAGAGCGTGTTCGGATCAGTTGTAGGATACAGCAGAAAACACATTTCCCAGGTAGCACAGCAGGGCAGCTACACATCATTCATTACAGGTGCTGTCAAGTCATAGTGAAACGTATCCTTCTATAGGCAAGTCTCCACATACTAAAGTCAATCAATAAAAGATGCATGGAATGGCATGGCTTCAATTTAAACTGTAAACTCACTGAACTTTTCCCTGTCCCCTTCCTTACCCTGCTACCCCATTTCTGTTTTCTGTTTTATTTTTGTATTATTTATCATCTTTTAGATCGTCCCTTTTACTGAAGACAAACGTTAAGTGTTCATGGGTGTTTCATTTGTTCTGTGTTATCTAACATATCACAATCTGACAAGTGAAAACACAACAGAGAAGACCTGCAGATCATGAGCATCTACTTGAATATCAATGGAAAGTAAATAGGAGATGAGTTCTTGCTGTTTCCCCTTTATGCATATTATTTTATAAATAATATTATATATATACACACACACACACACACACACACACACACACACACACATACACACACAGAAACACACACACAGGCTATAATGAAATGAACCTTATCCCAAATACAACATATAGTGGAGGTTCTGTGATGTTGTGGGGCTGTTCTCCCTCCACAGGCCCTGGAAACCTCGTTAGGCTAGATGGCATTATGGACTCCATGAAATACCAGGACATTAAAATCAAAATTTGGCTGCTGTTATACTGTCAAAGGGAGGTTGTACAAAGTATTAAAAGCAGTGGTGCCATTAATCGTGGTATTAAGGTGGATTTTTTCCTGACCCTTTTTACAAATCTTCACAAGGGGTGTCAATAATCGTGGAGGGGGCCATATATACAGTATATATATACACACACACACACACAGTAGAGTCTCCTTTGCTTATTCGACATTCCGTTTTATCCGACATCCCGCCGCAAAAAAAAAAAAAAACGCATCAATCGGCAACAAGAACTGCAAGTTGTGACCGTGAGTGTCATCTCCTGACTCTGCCGCAGTTAATTAGTTACCCCGACTGTACAGTGGCGCGCCCGTCTACACTAAAACATGATTATTAGGCTCGTAATGTGTAAAATTATAAGATAGTTTGACGTTTAATACGCTTTGTCTTAACACCTCCCATTATCCGACATTTTCGTTTATCTGACGTTCTGCCGGCCTGTTTATGTCGGATAAGCGAGACTCTACGGTATATAATATCTTTATATATAAAATATATTATGACTGCTATTGTTATTATTATTATTATTATTATTATTATTAAGTTCTTGTCATCTTGAATCTAATTTGCATTTACTGCCGAGAGCAAACACGCATAAAGAGAGATATCGTGTTGAAAGTGATCTCCGTCCGTCTCACCGCTGCGGCCCAGGCCATCCGACGCCTCTTCGTTACCTGCCGTCCATAATCCTCTTTTCCAAGAGGGAAACCAAAAAAATCTCATGTTGTGGTCCATCGTTCTGCCATTTCTACGATGTATGACAGCCTTTCACACAGCATGACTGTCCCATCTTACCAAAGATAACGCCACGCCAATGCTGGCACTTGAGTTGTATACACCCACAATGGCGATTCGACCCACAATACACTGCGGCTATAGCGGGTGTGACGTCAACTGTCAAAGACCGTCACACTAAATAGTTAGACATTATGATCTTCCGGACCTTTGCTTCAAGATTTTTTCTCTAACTGGACCTCTTTAAAATTTAGTTGAATACCCCTGACATAGGACAACGGAAACTATAAAAATCTAAATTATTTTTCGCAGAATAGATGATTACATCAAGAGATCCCCATTGTGCAATTTCCATATCATCTGGTAAAATCCAAAGGTCTGAAGCACTTGTAAATAAATGGATTAGGGATCTTAATCCATGTCTGAAAGGTTTTGAGTTCAAATCTTGTAGCAGACAACTGTGGATCCCTTGAGCAAGCTAGTTAAACCCAGCTGCTCTAGGGATACATGACCCTCAGTCTGATCCTCACTTGTACATTGCTTTGGGCAAAAGAATTTGTAAATAAATAAATGCAAATGTATAGCATTGAACCAGTTCTAGCAGAATAAGAGGAAGCTGTTATTTCTGAAAGACTTACGGATGGTCAGGTAATGAGGTTCCATGCTTACCCTTTATTTCACAAGCTGTTACAATTATTTCAACTGCAGCAGGTAAAATGTATTCTTTCATCTTTTAAGCTACATACTTAGATGTGTTCAAAGACGGGTATTTTAACAGCTTCACGATGAAATGGTATAAAGATTCTTCCTTCCATTTCCTAACCAGCCATCGGCCCTCATAATCACCTATTAGTGTATTTGGTGGAGGAGATGAATGTTTAAAACGCTACAATAACAGAACAAAAAGAAGGCAGCATTGTCAATTTTCTGCAGCTAATCTGTAATTATCCAGCCAATAAAACCTGGAAGTAAAATACAACTCTGTGCAGCATTAATCCAATTAAAATTTCAAGTTGTGGGAGAGACAGGATTATTTAAGCATGAGCTGCTGGCTTTGGGGGGGGGGGGGGTTGCATGTTCGCACCAAAGTGTCAGAATTATTTTTAAGACAAGTACATTTACATTAGCATACAAACATAACTTAGTAAAGAAAAGTAA
>JAODLD010000101.1:23918373-23946755 GCA_026781065.1 Mormyrops boulengeri | reverse complement strand
TTTTGCAACCCCACCCCAAACCCCCCCACCCCCCACACCCACCCCGCCCCACAGCTATTGGGGTGGGGGGTTTACAGCGGGGGCAACATAACCGGCCGGCCCCCCCCCCCCCCCCCGGGCATGTGCACTGTGCCGCTATGCCTCCCACGGACACAGCTGAGGGGCAATTTTAGAATATTTAAGGTGAGGGGCATAATTTGCACAGGGGGCCAACCTTATCTTTAGCCAGTGACAGGTTTTGAAAATCAGTGAGTGGCAGGGAAAGGGGCACTCCAGGGGCCAATCAGCTTTTAGCATGGTCCCGAGGTCCTGGCCCCGTGGACACCCCCGAAGCACTCCTTCACTTTCCCACTGATAACGTGCCATTTCAGTATAGCAGAAACCCCAGCAACGAATGGTGGTCTATCTGCTCCATGTTGGCAAGAAGCCAGATGCTAAAAGACAACTCCCATACTTGTGCGCGGGGAATCTGGGAATTCCACGGAAATCCTGCCATTCCGACCACACCCCCACCCAATGCCATTCTGCCAAGCCTGCCCCGTCATAGCGGAATCAATGGGACACTTTGGGGAGAAAATGGAAGGAGTTTGGAAAGACTGACTTACAGGGTCTTATAAAGAGCAATAATGAGAGACGGCACCTCCCGCTGTTGTGAAAAGACAGTCTTTAAAAAAACTTGAGAAAACAAGATGCTTAAATAAAAATACGACGCATGAAACACAGGAATGAGGACGTCCTTTTTTTTTTTTTTTTTTTTTTTTTTTTAAAATATTGCTCAACCTGCCATTCACAAAATCAGCCAACCACTCCTGCTTAATGTAAGCAGGCAGAACTCGCTTCACAGACGTTCAGAAAGCTGAAACGAGTCTTTCCTCTGCAGCCAACGTCAGAATCCGTGCATAAAACAGCGATGCCGGTCTGCTCTGCCAAGCCGCTGCTCTTGAGTTCCCGTAAATTCGGCTCACATGTGCCAGAACTCAGGCTGGAGAGCGAGTCAGAGAGACGAGCAAAGCCAGCAAGCTGAGCCCGGCGGTCGCGTGCCCCACATCAGGGCCTTTCAGCCTTATTTTGTGCGTGTTCCGGTTTTGGACTGGGCTGCCCCGACCACGAGCCAAGAGATTCACTCCAGCCTGGTGATCCTGCTGCCTCAGACTCAGAGCATGGTGGTGGTGGTGGTGGGGGGCGCATGAGTTGCAATACACCCACAGAAGATGGAAAAACACCAGCAAGGCAAAAAGGTACACTTTGGTTTCATAGTTAAAGGCCAAATGCAGGCAGAAGGCAGGAGCCAAACCCAGGGGGCATCAGAGGAACATGGATACGCTCCCAGATTCAGGGGGCTCAAAACTTTACAGACAGTGTTTCCCAATCTGGCCCTCGGGGACCCACAGTCGGTCCATGTTTTTGCTCCCTCCCAGCTCCCTACCAGACAGTCCACATTTTGGTGTATTGACTGTGGGTCCTCAAGGACTGGATTGGGAAACACTGCTTTATAGGATATAAAATACAATGAATACAAATAATTAAGTATTAGGGCTTGGTTTTAAAAGAAAGAAAAAAATATATATATATATATATTTGCATAATCCCAACATTTATTCATAAAATCCCAAGATCGATTTTTTTTTTAGTATATGCATTTTACAGTCTATAGCCTTTTCGCGTGGATGAGGCTTTAACCTCGTTAGTCCTGCGCGCCGAACTGGCAAATAACAGATAAACGTGGTGAGATCTGCTCCACTGAAGGCAGGGCTGCACGATACCACATAGTGCAATATTAAGCACAAATACTCCCAATAATCACTATCAATAAAACTAAAAAGATATTTAAATTTATCCAAAGGACTTCAGCCAAACAGAACTTGCTATTCAATACCAATACACGGAGTCAAATAAGTCGCCACAAGATGTGTCAGACACAAATCAGTGCCAACAGATGTGATGCAATTACATGACAGTCATAAAAAAATAATCTACCTGGACGGCAGCTTTTCTGTACCATCCTGACAGTTACTTACGCCCAGAATTTGACATACAGATTATTAGCGCACCTACAACATTAATGAGAGGCATATTCTGACGCCCAAAAGTTAGTAATCTGTATAAAATTGGCGTATCCTTATAATTATTAAACACGTCGGGCTTTAAAGTGCAAAATGTACCACCAAACTATCAGTATCTTTTTAGCTTGTTTATCCTCAACATCTCCTCTTTCAAAAGATGGCTGCCGGTTGAGCCGTCCCAATCTTCACCACCAGTGGTTATAAATCGCCGACATTATTTACCAAAACAGTAGAATGCGGCGAGCTCCGCTGACCGAAGTTAACATTAGGATATGCTAAATTTATACAGATTACTAATTTCTGGGCATCACAATCGATACTGAATCAAAACGAATGGAATCAGGAATCACAAATCGATTTGAGATCAGTGGCGATCACCAGCCCACTATGTATTCTCCAGTTTGGAGTTGGTCCTATGTGACATTTTGTCAGGGGGCCAAGAATTTCTAGTTACGCCCTTGTTCATAATGCAGCTTCTCCGCTACTGTGAGTGTGCGGCCTATGGATCTCACCCCCTCAGTTTGTCCCCCCCAAGCGCCGCTTGGCTCAGATCAAAGCTGCACCTTTCCCAAGGGCTCCAGCCAAGACCACACTCATTAAAGAGGGACACTAAACACAGAGCCGGAAAGACATCAGTGTAGGTGAAGGAAGCGGACACCATTCTGAAAACATAACCAAACACGTGCTCAAGCACAGCAAAAATGCCCCCCACCAGTCAGTGACCAGCCTGTGGGGAGATACTCCCCCACTCCAGTCCTCCTGTGGTCTGTACTACAAAGTGGGGTTACTGGCTTATCGGGGTAACTTGTCGGATTTAAGGTACCACAGTTTACATGGACTTCATATTCGTTCACTTACATTTCGCCCAGACTACCTTAAATCCGACAAGTTACCCCGATAGGCCAGTAACCCCGCTTAGTAGTACAGGCCACTGGTCTGTCAGGACCTCGCACCAAAAGCCCCTCATGTGCCACTAGATATCAAAGCAAAAACAGACAAACCAGCCCAAGCATTGGCCAGGCAATGACTCTACAGGGGAGGAGTCATTCTCAAACCCACTAAACACGTCAATAGTTCCAGGCGAGCACCACCCACCCACCCAATTTACACCAACTAAAACCAGTGCTAACCTGCGACAACTAACGTAATCAGCTCTGTCTGGCTGCATTCAACCTCAGCGCTCTATAAGCCAACCGCCGAATGTCAAAATTCTCTTGGAATTAATGATTATAATCAAGGACTTAAATGCGGGGCCAGAGAAACAGTACATACATTGACCAGCAGGGTACAGAAAGAGGTGCACCACTCCTGATGTGCCACAAAGCACCAGAACGGAGGAGAGTGGAAGGGTACACATACTGCCAGTCCGGGTCAACACATCTACATCATTCCTGAATTCCGTAAGAGATCTACAGTAAAGACCACAGGGAGGGAACAAAAAGTCCCCATCCTGTGGAGTCACAACCTCAGCCAGAATTTCAACAGCTAATTCAGTCCATGTCTCAGAGACCCGATTCCTTAGGGAGCACCACGACGCAGAGATGGAGCTTCTAAAGTGTTCACTGCTAGGAAGAGAGGCTGCGAGTTCAAACAAAAGAAAGGACAACAAACACAAAAGGCAAAGCGCCATGTTTTCCTCTTTGGCAGGAAGCAGGAAGGGAAGCGGGCCGAGAGGAGAGCCTTGCGGTACGCTTACCTACAGCAGGAAGGGCAGCAGGCTTTTTCTTCTGCTTGGAAGCAGTGTGCCTCCTTCGCCAGGGTAGCCACTTGTTGAAATTCATCGCAAGAGGGAAAAGAAAACGGCTCCGGCGACAGAGCCCCGAAAGACGACGAAGCAGGAAGCGGCCGCCGCCTGCAGTGCATGCTGGGTACTTGACGCTCAGTCACCACAGACAACCCCAGAAACCACATGAAAGATGATTGAGGGCCGCCAAGTCAAGGAACTCTCTCTCACCCCCCCCCCCCCACCTGCTTGGCCCAATGACAGGAAAAGGCTGCCTACCCCAGCCGTGCAAATGAGAAGCCCAACCTCCACACCCACATATTCATTCACTGTCTCATGATAACTGACCACACAAGTGGATGTGCATGTAACACAGAGAGTTAATGTGCCGACAGCCATGGTGGGAGGGCAGGACTCTCACATGTCATTAATTGCATGATTGATTTAAAGGAAAGGGAAGTGATAAAACCAATAGTAAAATAAGTAAAGCAGGTTAAACTGGGTGGCTGACAGCACAAAAGCCCATTCATTATCATCATCACCACCATGCCAATCTCGCAACCTCAGTCAGAGCACAGCAGGAAGGGTATAAGTGGTGCCAAGACTTTTTAGACAACATTCAATTTTTTGTGGGGTATGAAGGTTAAACTCTCACACAGCAGAACAGTACCGGAACAGGGTCGGGACCGCTCTCACGGCAGTGCCATTCCTGCCCTTGCAATTCGGCAGTTCCGTCGCTCCCGTCCTCCACTAGTGGTCAGCCTGGGCTCTTTTCCGCCTACTGTGCGGACAGAGGTCGCGTTCCTCACATACCACAGGCTCCTTCACACCCCAGCGGTCGTCGGTGACCCACCTCAGTCCTCCACTGCCGCGCCAACGCACAGAGTCGGGCGAGGAGAGTTTCAAAATGGAAGGCCCAGATGCAGACAAAAAAAAAATTAAATTTTTACCCAGGATCTTCAGCCGCAGTGGCCACACCCCCAAAGCCTCTGCAGCCAGGTCTTCTCAGCTGGTTACCAAGGAAACCCTGTGTATTAAGCACCAGCACCAACAAATATACTAAAGTTACAATGTTTGGGGGGGGGGTGCTGTGCTGTGTTGATGCCATATGGGGGGCACATCAGCATGGAAAGCACATGACCAAACAACATCGCGATCAGGAAGCATAAAGCATGATCGTAAAGCATCAGACGTCTCCTGTTAGCTTCAAACCCCGACTAAGCCACTTGTATTGGGAGGGACTGGCATCCAATGATCTGACGGTCTAATGGTGACATGTACAGGTCCGGGGGCACCAGCCACTCTGGGGGGCACGGGCAGAGTGCGAAGAAGTTATGAAACAGGACATATGCTTCCTGACCATGTGCTCTTGGCTGCCAAGAAGGAGAAACAAACATTCCAGACATCTAAGAAACAAATACAGACAATCAAATCAGTCATTCGCAGGCAGAACACGCCACACAAACAGATATCGCGCCTCAGTTTCCCCGAGTGTAATTATTGCCCATTCAAAGCCACACCCTGCTTCTGCCAAAACAGCGCAGAGCCATACCCGCACTGTCTCGCTGGCCCGGACAGCGGTTAGGGCACAGCTCGAAAACATACCAAGGCTAAAGAAAGACATGACTCAGGAGAAAGATGCTATGTTTCATGGGAGCTCGAAACACCAAATATACATACATCACTCTTCTGGAAGTGTTTTTACCACAAGCCATGTGCTTAACATGCAGCTTTTTGGTGGCGCGCCTAGATCTGGTACAGAGCAGTAAAGCCGTTATATTTTTGTAGGAAAACCAAGGAAATAACCAGATAGCTGAAATAAGTCAAAGTATCTTTTACTGTCAGCTTCAGATATCTGATGCGTGGAGTCACACTGAGCTGAAGTATCATTCTCGTCATAGTGCAAATGAAAATAAGTAATAAACAGAATATAAATAGACATACAACCATAACACAGACATGACGTTTTAAGACATGAAATTAAGACGGACAGAAAGACACTTAACCTGACTGGTAAGGAAGATCGTGCAAATTGATACGTGTATCTATGCCATAACGTCACTATCTGTGATGGTGGAATTACACATATTTTTTATTTACAGACGACAAAGAACTGCAGGTGCGCCATCACACTCCGACTGCATATCATGTCCTCTTAACACAGTGACCAGAGTTTCATTTTCATCCACGGAGGGTAGGAAGGTGAAGCCGTACGGGGAAGCCTCGTGCGGAAGCCGGCGGGCGGCCAGGGAGTTGGGAGAGGCAGCTTCCGGCCATCTGCATCCTAGGAAGACAACAAGAAGCACCGCCCAGGGACACCCCCCTCCACACACACACACACACACACACCATGTGCCACCGCTGTCACAAAAAGGGCTCAATGAGAGTTCCAAATGCCAACCAGTTCAGGATGGTTGATTTTTTTTTTTTCCTCCAGCCTCCAAAACATGTTACTTTCTCTTCCTGTAATAACCTAAACCTACCACACCCCGGAGAGAGAGAGAGCACACATTCGCAGCCCTCGCTAAAAAACAGGGCCGTGGCACATGCCTGGAAGCCAGCCTGGGAAAGAACAGCCCCAAGACTACCATCTCAAAACCCAGCCGAAAGGGACGCTCTGCCAACATCTGGCAAACAACGCCCCCCGCAGGCTCCAGTACACAGAGTTTGGTTTTACGTTTATACCAACAGCAATTTGCGTGAGGGGGGCAAGTCAGTTCATTGACTTATCCTGGGCAACTAATTTTAAGAAAAGAGTAGGGGCTGATGCTCCTCCCCCACCTTACAAAAAGCCACGCCCACAGGCAGCATACCGGAGGTGGCACCCCTATACATTTTGTTTAGGCCGGCCCCACACATATGGTCGTGCTAGCCCCAGAACAGCACATCCTACAACTTTATCACTAAGCCCCTCCAGACAGTGCCCTAATAGGATCAGTCCTCTTGCATTTTGCATCTGTCCACAAGATAACATGCTAGTTCTGATTGGGAGGACCCAGCCTCCCAGGGTTAACAAACGTCTGTACAAAGACATACACAATCCTCACCGGGTCCAAGACCAGCACATACAAAACAAGCAAAACGCTGATTAATACACCAAGGGGTCATCAAAAACGACAAGTTGTTTACCTCTAATCACCATCCAACTTGGTTACATAACATTCTTACATAAGGAAATTAGTATTTACTTTAGTAGCTTGAGTACCAACAGGAATTATTCATCTATTGCAGTACTTCTCAAACTGGGGGGGGGTCACAAATGCTACAACGATTACAGATGTGGCCGTAAGATGCCCGATGAAAAAATCTGAGGCAAACCTCAAAGCATGTGGGTGGTAAAGCCAGCAAACTGTGAAGAGGAAAGTGTCAAGACAGAAAGGTCAGAAAAAGGGTCAGCTGGCCAAGTACTGACAAACAGGACAACGTAGACAAGGTCTCTGCCTCGCCGCCCCCCCCCGGCCGGCCGCGGGGGGGGGGGGGGCGGCCCCCCCCTGCAGGTTCTCTCCACAGTGTCAGAAGTCTGTTTCAGACAAGTACCTGTACATTAGCATTCAGACAGTACTTAGTAAAGAAAAGTACAAACCAGGATAAGAGAACTTACCTAGCAGAAGGTAACAAAGACATTTCTTATATCAATACATGCTAATTATTGACAGACCATCTAAAATGATTCTCAATACTGAATAGTTTCCAAATAGTTTGCCTCCTGGTATTTTTCCTGTCCCATTTCCTGTCTCATTTTAGACTGACTCTTGATGCCCTATATCCCATTGCCCACGATGTAAGCTAAACCCCTTGAAACAGGCAAGCCTCAACACTGACTGCAGTATCAGAAGGGAGACATGCATTAATATAAAAAGCAATACAAACCAGAAAACATGATGGCAATTTGAAATCACTTTATACTCTAAGTATATCTAAAACCATGTGGCTAGACTGAGTAGTATCTGTGAGTTTCCCATGGACTGTATCTCCTCTAGGGACTTCTCCTGTCTGGTACCCTATGCTTCTTGGAATAAACTCCAAGCCCATTGCAACCCAGGTCTAAATAAGTGGCTTGATGGATGGATGGGTGGATGTTAATTTAACTTCGGCTGGAAAATCACTGACCGCAAAAAAGTGAATGAAAATTGCTCTGAACATGAAGATAATGATAGAACAAGCTTAACAGTTAGACCCAACTGGAACCAAGTCTTCTAAACAAACTTGCCCGAGAAGCTACAAAAAGAGAAGAAAACAATGTTATGTTCATAAACGTTTACATTGTTGTTCAACTTCTGGGGGGGGGGGGGTATTCCACGAAGCAGGATTAAGAGAAAGTCTGACTTATTTCGACAAGTCTGGCTCATTTAAGTGGGAGTTCCGTTTCATCAACATGTCTTAAATGAATCCCCGCTGAGCTACCATGGTAACTTAGGCGAGTGAACAAGTCTGCTCCAGACTGGGTTAATTGTCTCACTTAGTTAACCGTTGTATCAAAGAATGTTCGACACGTAGGAACAGATTCCCAAAAGTTCGTTCTGTGGGACGTGCTCTCACTACTCATGTCATGTAATAAATATAATGAAGCATATAAAAAAATCACGTTTCAGCATTCTAATTAATTCCAAAGCAATTAAAATAAAAGCGTACCTTTATTACAAAGGTCAAACATGAAATGCAATGACTTAAATTGAATTAAAAAAAAAATCTGTTACAATAATATGAACAGGAACATATTTTTATATTTTGTTTAGTCACTGTCTACTTTGAAAGTTTATTAGTAAAATAGCAAAGACAATATATGGTTATTTGTGCAGAACATTTCACTTGGATGCGATTGAATTGCCTTTTTTGCCACAGTATTGCCTTTTTTAGCGATTACATCTTTGTATTTTTCATACAGCTCCATCAGCAGCGATTGTTCTGCGGCGGGAAAAAACACCGCTCTCATTTTACACGTTTTCCGACTCATTTGATCAATCTATCGTTCATCCATTCATTTGGGCTTCTGAAATATCTCGGGTGTGCACACTAAAGTGACACTACGCAAGTCTGTCTTGTATGAGCCTTGATTAATTAAAGCTGAACTACGTTAGTGGAACAACGTGAGGCTAAGTTTAGAGATAGCGCTAGTTTGAGTCTGACTTTTTTGGGAAAGTCTAGCTTTCTTTAGCCACTTTCACAGAATACCCCCCTGGTCCTTTCTCACCTTCAACAGTGGCCAGCGGTACCTTCATGGGTACTTCCTGGCAATTTCTGATTCTTTGAATGCTATGCCATTCACACCTGCGTGCCACATTATTTTCTACAGTTATAAATAAGAGAGTAGGGTTAAATAACCCCGCAATTCAGACACCACAAAGTGTCATTCCCTCTTCTACCAGAATGTGTCGTCAAATTCTGAAAGACTGACTAACTGACTTGCAAAAATTTACTCTAGGAAGTGGTGCTCCTGCACCTGTTAGTCATCTTAGAGGCTTTAGAAACTGCACTGTACTCTAATGTATCATAAAGCCACAATCTAAAGAAGAACATCAAGAGGTAAATACAACTGAGAGAAAATTATTCATATTTATTAACGCAATAAAATAAAACAATCAGTTAGAATCACTACAATAATCCATCGAGCCATCTTCCAGGCACTGATTCTAGTCAGGGTTGTGCGACCTACATTAATACCGAAGTAATAAGAGACATTCAGAATAAAATTTTAATAAAAGACAGAAAAAATGTGTCAGTAACGTTTTCTTGCTTAAGTTTTGATGGGACAGATTCAATAAGATGCATCAAGTGGATTACATTGTGTGTTTCGACTAGGGCTGCCATGATTAGTCGACGTAGCTGATGACGTTGACACTGAAAATGTGTCAACATCAATTTTTAAAATTAACATAAATTTAAAAAAATATATATTTAAATGAAATTGCCTTCATAATTTCTAAAATGCTTCAATTCATTATAACAAATGTTCTCCTTTAATATCACTATGTAATTAAGGGAGTAGTTCAAATTAGCACAAAATAAAAATGTAGTTTTACACTGTGCAAAGTTTTGATGGCGTACCACAGCGGCACTAGCGATATGCAGGAGCACCTGAAGAAAAAACACATAAGCACTATTCTGGGTGATGGACTGGCAAAACTGCCACAAGTGATATCTATTCACGTCTATTAATTAAATTACCATTAGTACGAAGAGCTTTTTCATATCTTTTGTCCTTGTAGCTGCTAAATACACTCATTATTAAAGCCCTAAAGTTGTCTGCCTGCTACCTTGGAATTTCCATTGAATAAGTGTTTGAGAAAATGTTTATGCTAGAATCTGGGCTAACTCTGTGTTGATTGGCAGTGTCAGTGTGTGTTTGTGCACGTTGGGCTTGTTGGGACCAGACACTAAATAAAAGAAAATAATTTGTAAACTGAAATAAAAATGAAAACTAATCAAATAAACGTCGGACTTTCATCTACAAAGCAGCGCCACACCAAAGTTTTTTTTCCCCACCTTGTTTGTCCAGAATATCTCCTCTTTTAAAAGATGTTGTGCCTATTGAGCTGTCCCTTTCTTTACTGTGACTTCAGTGTTTATCACTTACATGATTTACCAAAACAGTAGCATGTGGCGTGCTTTGATCACCAAATTTATTAACTATTAATCTGCTTGTCGAACTGTGGGCAAAAATAATGTCCGTGTAGTGTCAAAAAGCCGGCATCCATTATCTACAGCCCTGCAATGACATTCAGCTCGTCGTCGTCAAAATAAAATTTAATCAAACGGTCAATCTGATTTTCTGGAAGAAAATTAATTGTTTTGATTAAATCGACCAATTAGTAAAATAGTCCATAGATTAATCCATAGAAAAACTATCATTAGTGGCAGGCCTAGTTTCAACCTCCTTTAAAAGTGATTGAGAGCTTACAATGGAGGCCCACAAAGCAGAGCTGACAGAACTGAGCTTGACCCATAAGAGGGCTAAAGGTTTAAGACCCCTTGGAGAAAAGAAAAACTGCCAGATCCAAAGCTACTGATCAATCTAGGGGACTGGGCTCAATTCACTTTCATCTCAGGTATTACGCAACATAGAGCTGCGTTGCATCATCCTGAAATCCTTTTGCAAACACAATGGTCATGATTACAGTAATTCATACTTATCCAAGTATCCACACATTCAGCTCTGATATACAGGAACTCTTTTCCCCTTCAACATGACATCCGTTTCGGTATTTTGAAGCAAAGGTACAAGTATGTAGATATATAAATGAATTGAAAAAACACTCCAGTCTTGCATAGTCTAGTAACCAAACAAAGTGTCAATTCTACTATATATTTTTGCAAGCACAATATATATTTTGAAGTTCGGCTAATGTCACAGACTTATTCACTAAGGGGTATTGAGAAGGTAAGAAATAAAAACAACATATCTTAAATGTACCCTACTCACAAGGGATTTAATTCCCACAGATTTCTCAACAACATTCATAAATAGTGAGCAGAACAGATGAGAATTCATAATGCAAAAGGGAAAAGCACTACTTAATCACATGTTCTGTTCATCAACTGCAAGTAAAAAAAAATTGCGGCTGCCAGCCAAAACTGAGTTATAATGATCACATCCATTTGTGGACCGACTATAAACAATTTGCCGTGTGTCTTTAAGAACACGAACAGACCAAGAAGGCATTTCATATTTTGTCCCAGGTATACAGTAATTGCTGATGTGTCCAAACTTCAGGAAATGTCCATTTTTTTTTTTAACAAAAGATTAGTTTAACAGAGGGGTAACATGACGCATGAGAGACTGCAAGACCTGTACCTGCTTCATCTAAAAAAAGCAAACTTTCACAGACGTAGATTAACATGAAACAGCTATTTCACATGTACGTACATGGACATGTTTTTCGAGATGTCAGGCAGCAAATGATTGGTTAGGCACACAGCCAGCTTTAATGTGTTCACTGCGCTGTCACACCATGCATTTCTCTTATAAAGTTATATAGTACAGGCTTCAGCTGGCACCTTTGCACTCGCCTGGTCAGTGGGTGGGGGTAACATATAATATATGTGAGATATGTCGAAATCTGAAGCAACAAAAGGGGTCTTTGTTGCCTTGTCTATTTATTGAACATTTTCCCGACGTTTGTATACACTAATACAAACAAGTAAATAAACATTCTTTATGTGACTGCTATGAACGTATCTTCTATACACACACACTATCCTAAAGTCGATGACCACAGTTACTTGATCCTAGGTTATATTCACACTGCCATCTAGTGGAAAATGTATGCATTTTACTTCACAGGAATATTTTACTTAAACTATTAAAATACATTTTTATCATTTCATGTTATTTAATGACCTTACAACAGGGATCAAATTACCATTTATAATTTGTAAACCAAATAACCAGAGTTGTGCAAATCATCAGCAAAAGCACTCAAACATCCAGACAGCCATGGGCATTGAGACATTGTGATTCCTTTCCCATCTAGTCAATTATCTCTTTACACTTTTAGTCAGTTTTTGTTTGAGCTCTATAAGTCAGCAACAGAGGACCCATAAGATTTCTAAATCAGCCCCCAAATGTGCATAATTCATTCAAAATTAATCATGCACATCAGGGGGAAAAAATCTGCACACATACGTCTGCCTCTCAAGGGTACCACGGTCCCAAAAACGAATGCAAACCAAATAATCAGCCATGGGAGAACTGTGAAAATAACCCAGAGATAAAGTCATAGGAAGGCACAGGTCAGCAGAAGGGCGTAAAGTAAAAGATACTGAATTCTCTTCAGTGCATGAAAGAGTCAGTTATAGAGAAGCTACATGACAAAGTGTCATCTAGACACAGCGTAGATTACAGCATAGATTACAGCATCTTAGCATTAAGGCGAGGTATCCAATCAGGATGCCCAATGTGACAGATACCTGTGCAGAAATGTAAAGAAATCAGCCCTTTCGTATTCAGCTGACAGAGCTGTGGGGACTGATAAGAACAGATTTAAGATGAATACGTGGAATTTAAGTGACATTGCAAGCGTATGAGAGAAGAGATTTTGATCAAGCTGTGATTAAAAATATTTACTTAAGAGATGTATTTATATAACCAAGAACAGTAGCATCCTTTGGGAATAGCTGCGTCTAGCAACACCGAAGGCTAATCCTTTGATGCCACTAAAATGAAGTTGTGACAGTCGCACCATGACTTAAGTTTTTTCCTTATCGTGTTTGAAGTCAAAAGGCAAAGTTAAACCCAGAGACGAATAAAATAATATAGAGGTTGAGTAAATTAAAGAGTCATATGTATAAACCAGTGGAAGAAAGCCAGCGCTATTCAAACTGGTAAAGTGAGTACACATTTAAAATAAACAAACATGACAATTAGAACACCTGCAAATTTCTATATTTAAATATACTGCCAGCGCAAACCTACAGGGAGAGAGATGCATCTAAATTCAGTCACGGTGAATGTAAGTCACACTGAACAGAAGTTTAAAGTATTTTTTACCTTGAAAAGTAGAGAATCCTCCATGTGTTCAGCATACACAGACGTGAGGCGATACTGGTTTTCCGTGGTGATGTCAATCTGGTAGCCAGTTAGCACGTAGCAAACTGTGCGAAACTCTTGGATTTTCTTCTGGAAAACCTCCTTCAGACGCTGGTTTTTAAGCTCAGCACTTTCCAGCTGTCTGCGCAAATCTACACAGTGAGAGAAAAACAAAAAGTGGAATAAAAAAGTATATTCAAACAGAGGGCAGGTAAAGTTGTATGTGCTGGACATGAACAGTGATTGCAGTAATATTCATGTATAGAGTCACAAAACGTTTTCTTGTTCTATATTATGCTGTATCAGTTGGAGTGCATTAAATTCATCTTATGACTAAATCACAAACAACCAAATCCTTCTCTGTGGAAGGTCTTTATTATCTGTATTAGAACTCAACTAAATGCACATATTTATTTTGCAAAAAAAAACACGTCTATTGAAATGTACAGTCTATGTAACATTGCTACCCTGGATGAAAGTGTAGAAAAATACCATACAATGCATGTAACTCTCGCTAAGGCTGGGCAATACGGCAAGACATTTTTTCATGATAACCTTTTTGGTAACACTTTACTTGACAAGGCACAAATAAAATAGTATTATACTATTACTTATGTATTAATTAACCACAAACTAAGTCCTAGTTACATACTAATCTAATGTTAATTCATCATTAATGAATTGTGACGTATGTTTTATCTCAAGCAGTTACTGTATTTGTTACTATATCTTAATTCTGTAAACCTTTGTGAACTACTAAAGGAAGTACTGAAGGAACAATCATGAATAACAGGTTAAATTCTGATCTCATATTTGTTCATCATTAATGAATCATAATGCATCTATCATTCCAAGCAGCTACTATATTTGTTAGTGTCTGTTAATTTTGAAAGACATTGTGAACTACGCATACGGAAGGAACTTTCAAGGAACTACTTAAGGAGCAAGTAATGAACACAAGTGAAATCCAGATCTCATGTTTGTTCATCGTTAACGAATCGTGACGCATTTATCTCAAGTAGCAACTGTATTTGTTCGCCGAGTCATTACTAAATATTTGTGCCCCGTCAAGTAAAGTGTTACCATTTTTTCCCCAAGTTATATTGTGATAATAATCAACATCATTTAATTCATTATGTTTACTCCAATGCTCCATTTTTACTTAAATTCCCTTAAAATCGTCCTTAAGCAGATTCAGAACGTGAAAAAAGGCAACACATTGAATGCTCTAAACTGAAATCCATATTTAATAAATAAATCATACACAAATAAAATTTTATAGTAGGGTGTAAGACTGGAAAATGTTAACAGTACGTTTTTGTTGCTAGGTTTTTTTCTCTGACTGCCTCGAGGTTCATTCCAGGGAACAGATTTGACTGGGGCTAGATGATATACCCTAAAATATCATCACGATATTTGCAGAGATTTTCACAGTATTGATATTCATTAATATATTCTAATATTAATATGGGGAAAAACAGTAAAATACAGTTTTTCCTGGTTATGATGACCAAATTGTTTTACTAATACAGTGATCGAATGTGTGTGAAAATAGTGCATTATAACTGTTAATTATGCAAGAAAAGAAGTGTTTAGGTTATATCACCATATTCACAATATTCAAATTGATGACAAGATCATTGTTCATAATCACAGTATGACATTTTATCAATATCATCCAGCCCTAATTCTCGCTATCTGACACCTTACTGAATAACTACAAAAAAAGAATGGATGAAAAACAAATGGCATCCAAGGAGTGGGGGAAGAGCAGTGAAAACCAAATAGTTTTTTTTTTTTCTTAGTGTTTTCGTAGTGATCAAAATCCAGAGAGGGCAAAGCTGCGGGTCAGACAAACAAAGTCACACACAGCATGAGGGTTATTGATCATGTGAGAATGGAAATATTGTATATCACACAAAAACGTGTTTTTGTTGTGAACACAATTCATTTGTAAAGGGCCTCTGTTAAGTAGAACAGATAAGGTACTTTAAATTTGTTTTATATTTCAAGATGAGAGAGTTCATGTTCTGTCACTTCTTTAAGGGTTATAATATGGCTTTTTATGTTTATATTTTTTAAAGACCGTGTGCATTTGAGTGTGACAAACAGTCAGCTTTAGACCATATAAAATTATATTGCCCGATTTTATCAGTTAATGGAATTTTTAGTTCCTAAAAGTCTGTATTGGTATTGGAGACAATTTTTATATCAGTCAGGCCTTTATCTGTATCCAAGACTGCAAAAAAACATTGATATTATATCAGTTTTAAATGAACAGCACTCAGTTATAGAACATTATATGGATTAAGTTACAGTACATTATTGGCCCCTGTTTTCCAGAGCTGTATTGCATCTGATTGCACTGTTCAAACAGTTGCTGTAAAGCAATGACTCTTTGCTATCCGAGGTAACGCACTTAACCCATCTGCAGCGCAGAATGACTCAAAATCCCTGAAATGTCTCTGCCAACGCATTTCGGGCAGTTTTGGTGCGTTCCATTTGCCCTTGGAACTCGTATTCCGGGTTGGATACCGAGTTTCGAAGCCGGAAGTGATGACATGCGCGCTCCCGTTTCTCGGAGATCCGAGAAATATTTCGGAGCAGCACAGAGGATCCCGAGTTCAGAATCCAAGATGGCTGCCCCCTTTATCAACAGAAGGGAAAGTTGTAGTTTTATACTGTTTAAGCACTATTTCTCATTTGTGGCTCATTAAATCGGTCACACACACTATACCATCCAACTTATCTGTGGACGTGCTGCTATGGAGTTTTATACGTAAAGCACCGCGCGTAATGTTCAACTGGATTTCATTAGTCGGATTATTTGTCGGATTTAGTGACTGGCTGAAAGAGGAGTAACAGGGCCACATTAATGTGGATAAATGTTTAGAGAGAGTTTTTTGTTAACATGAATGTTCAAGATGTTCAATAAACATGTTAAGTGCATATATATTCCCTTTCTTCTTGAGTCTGTTTGCTCATGCAAAATGAAATGCGATTAATATAGATTAAAAATGAATGATATTTAATCGTGATTAATCAAAATTAATCCACAGCAACCCTGCGATTAATCTAATTAAAAATTTTAATCGTTTGACAGCACTAATTAAAATACAAAAAGCCATGATTAGTTAGGTAAAAGTGCCTCCCAAAACATTACAGCATCAGCACTACCAAACATTTTTTAATACCTTAAACATTAATGAAACAAATCCATTTCTGATCCACCATCGACTGACCAAATTTATTTTATCTAACCAAAATGATTACATGGGAGAAACCTGAACAAATAGATAACAAGAAATTTATTTAAAAATTCAGTAGCAGCTGAGAATAACAAAGTGTAATCTCAAACTAGGCCTATTTTATCTTTAAGCTCCTATTTCACATGAATTTGGTGAAACCCCAGAAAGCAAATTTCCAGATAATCACCTGTCAAACTGATTCAAAGCTAATTCCTCTCAGCCATGTGCAGGGGCCTATTAATGGTTAGGAAGCCAATCAGTAAGCCTCCAGCTTTTCAATTAATGTCAAAACCAGGTTTCCATGACTTCAAACTTTTGCAGAACAGAAACAACACACCAATGAAAGATTATCGGACCTGCCTCATTCTCATATATGTGGCACAAGGGGGGCGGCGTGCTGTTAAAGTTAACCATCTAATAGAATCAGGCTAGGACAATTCTTACAGAAGCACAAAGACGGGGGAGACTGAAGAATTGTTACCCTTTTAAACTCAGACTATTATTGCAGTTAGAGAATATATTTTGCAAAAGCAAATATTTCTGACTCTATTCTATACATATTTCTGCTTAGTGTGGCCAGATTATGCGTTTTAAATAGTTAAATATACAATGTTTTCTTCACTGAAGTCAGTATGATAGCTATGATAGTGGAGTTCAAATCATTCATTCTGTGTGTGAATTTCACATGTATTCCCCATGTCCATTCTCCAGACACTCAAGTGGCATCCAAGTTCAGGGTATGTAGTCCGGCCCTGTGCACGGCATGGCCAGGAATGAGAAACAACCCCCCCACCCAGGAAGATGGACGAGTCCACTCCATTGTAGACGGCACGTGCAGAGACTTATAAGCAAAGATTGCTAACCATTTTGGCCCAGGAAAGGCATGCTCAATAAGGGATGCAATGAGGGGAGGGATAATTGCTGTTCTATTTAAGACAACATCACCACAAGCTTATTTATGCCAGGAAATACACAAAATACAACAGTGCCACGACACGGAATGCATGAAAAGGTGCACGTGTGTGTTTATAAAGCCTCAGTAACCGTACAAAATGGATCCCATAGTGTTACAACTAAAATCAATAAACTCTAACAAGCACTATAAACCTGAACATCACTTAACTGATCGTGTTCACTCTCAGGGCTGCTACTTACAAGCAAAAGGATTCGTTTATTTACTCATGGCCCGATGTCGTTAATGACACGGCATCCTTTCACGGCCCATATTATCGAAACGGAAGATATATGACTCCCTGAGAAGATGTGTGATGGCAGTGGAGCCCATCCCGAATGAATAGCAAGCAGTCCTGGGAGGTACTGTGAAAAATACGAATGTGAATTTTTCAGGGGTCTGGGGCATAGGGAAGGAGAAGCAATGTGGCAATAAGCTGAGACATGAGCTGTGTTTTCAAACATCACGTCACTAAGGCAAAACTGTATCAGTAGAACAGGGAAGAAGCATACTGAACAGAAAACAAGCCCACAGGCCCTCATTATTTAGTCCTATTAGCCATCCAGATTAAATAAAGCCAAGAGTATTCCTGATTGCATTTCAGTAACCGCGGCATCCGCCCTCCTTAATAGCACGTTTTAATAGTGAATCGGACCTCCCCGCACCCTGTTCTCTGAACAGTCAAAGCTACTAAAATGAATGGCATTTAGTGCAGATTCAGACCACAATAAACGACGCCTGACATATGAGCTGATTAAACTCGGGCGTCTCTCTCCTTTAATTAAAGGGATTGTTGCTTTGGCTGGCCAAATATTCACTGCGGTGGGCTGGTGCAGAAGGCTGTGGTAACACTGTAGCACTGGGAGCAAGTAAAGGAGAGTGCCTAGGTCTGAAGGTGGTTGTAGAGTAGCTAAGAGGAGGAGCGGGAGTGTGAGCTTCACTGGCCAGTGGGCAACTGTGTGACGCCAGCTGCAGGAAGCAGCTAGGAGCTGGAAGGCAGCTCACAGCCCAGCAAAGGCTTTTAACGTTTAAATTAATCAAAACATATGCAGATCAGATGGCTATCGCACATTAAAAAGTTCTGGCCTGCTTGTTTATATTGCCAAAAGGCACAAGAGACCAGGCTCATTTATTAAAAAGTACCCAAATGAATGACAGTTACAGCTGGGCTTCTTTGATACAAAAATATTCATTAAAAAGTGTCACAATATACCACGGTTTGATCAGTTCCCAACTGAAAATATGCCGCAGAATGACAGTAATGATGGGACATTCCTACAGCATTTTACAGGGGCTTGCTGCAGAGTACGACATAAAAGCCCTTGTGGATAATTTGCCTCTCAGCGAACAATTTTAATAAGGTAGACAGTTATGTGCCAACCAAACAGGGACTTACTTCAGAAATAAGAGGCAGATCAGAAAACCAGATTATTCATTTAGTGCTTTATTATACCTTTCACAGTTCATAGTTCAAACTCAAAAGATATTTTTTTCTGACATGGAAAAAGTGAAATTCTATTCCTTTGCTCTCATTTCAAAAATATATACATTATGCTGTGACATTTTGACTCAGTGCTACACACGGCTTTAGGTATGGCAGGTATGGCCTTTTGAAAGTCAGCGGACAATACCTAAGACTTCCTGGGAGGGAGGAAGGCTGAGGGTTCCTTCATTGCTGGTCACAGCGCCCCCTGCCTGTAGTGCTCGGATACGCTCCCGCAGCTGCTGGCACTCTTCGCGCAGGTGCTCCACCTCGTCGAGCCGCTGCTGCTTGGCTACGCTGGTGGGGTTCATGCGGAGATGGATCACCTTTGTCTTTGTGGGATCGTAGGCGCCCTGCGGAGAGCGGACAGCCCGGTTAGAAAACACTGACTCAGACTGGGGCCTTGACAGCACTGACCAAACAGAGGACTGGGAAAGGTATCGCCAGAATGATTCACATGCTTAAAAGACATTCAGCTGACAGAAGCTGCTACTTAATAAAAAGTGACCTGGGCACAAATGTATGATTATCGTTTATCTGGAAAACAATACCCATTGGCCCCATACAACAGGCATGTGTATCTACTGTATAAAAGTATGGAGGTTGAATATATGTCTATATAGCCACATTATGTAGCTATAACTAACCCAACACTTTCTAAAGTTACTTATGCCATAGCATCACAAGGGTCCACCTAAGATAACTTCAACTCTGTGTCATCTGTGAGGTCACTGAGGCTGAAATTTTGGCGAAGCCGCTCTGTTCTTGATTTCATCGTGTTCTTTCTCTATTCCACTACGTTTTTAAGCCCTGTCTTCTGTTGCTCCTACTACATTTCATTAAACAGAAGTCATCGGTCGGTGTCACTTTCATGAGTTCACTGACTATGCACAGGAGAGCAGCGCTAATGTAAATCGGAGGCTTTAAGGTAATCAGGTGATGACACTGCTATGCTGGCCTTGATTACTTTACAAGGAATAATTTCCCACCCTGCATGATGAATAAGCCTGATGATCCCAATGGAGAGCAGAAAAGCAGGTCAGTTCTAATCAAAAGTTAAAAAGATTCACACCTAGTTAAAAAACTCAGGACCATTAAACTGCCTACCACTGCATCACTTATTTTACTTTTATTTTTTTTTTTAAATACAGGTAGTGATTACAACTGGAATGCCACTGATCAAATGCAGGCTAGACTTCACATCCTTCTGTATTTCCTGCAGCTATTGGAGGCTCTAAACATGACGTACTGCCTTACCAACGTGGGAGGAAATTCTCTAAGTAGCTGTAACTATCAGTAATTTAGAAAATTATTATGAAATCAAGTCAGTATTATGAAGTCAGTATTATTCTGCACCAAAGAAAACCATGAATCATTCAATGTCATATAAAATTACCACATACCCCCACATCCTCTCCTGAATCATCTCATTCTGAAACAAAACATACTAAAAGGGGAGGGAAAAAGTTAAATCCCACCCAGTTAATTTTCATTTTAGGGCCCCTAGTTCAAAAACAGTTGCAAGCCTCCACTATAGGCAACTGTACTTTCGAGTTTTGCCCATTCAGCTACTTTGAGTGTTAGAGACAGCCTTCGAGAACCTCAACTGCCCCCTGCTCATTTAAAACGATATAATAAGCTGCCATGTGGCAGGTGAGAAGCAAAGTCATGGTTGACATGGCAGTAAAGAACTTGCAGAGGAATGTTAATGATATACAATGCTTCTGTAAACCTCTGTATTCTTATTGAAAACAACCACAGCTGTAAGGACCGAGGATTTGTTTAATCTGACCCCTTATTCTCTCTATCCTTGCCTTTAAATCATTACCTGCTTCAGTGGAAGAGTTCAAATTGCTCAAGAGAGTAATTAATTAGTCGAGCTGTCCATTTATGCAGGAGACTAATTAAAATAGACATACGTACAGCACTGTATCCCCAAATGGACTCTGTATATTGTATTCTAAATATTGCAACATAAAGCACATTTAAATTGGCATAAGTTCCAAGGGAGAAACACTGGCATGGCCTCTCATACATTCAGTTCTATACTAGGGTCACACAGTGAACGGTACTGGGAAAAAAAAATGCAGTACTAGAGTTCTGAAAATTGAACAATACCAGCATTTACTGCACCTCTCCACAAGAGTAATATACAGTAATACACAGTGTACAGCAGTAGTCACCAAGTGGCGGATTCCAGTCCACATTCGGACAAGAACAATTGAATCCAGACCCGCAATCAATTGCCCTCATGACCCAATTTTACTGAATTTGATTGGACTGCAGGTAAAATGTGCAACTGAATTTAACAAACTGGACAAATGATACTCACCGAAAAACACACCGCCAGTCAAAGGTTTTTGCATACCACAGGATTTTACATTTTTTCATTTATATATTTTATGAACCGTAGATTTTTTATTTTTGCTAAGCATTGGAAAGTTGAGGGAACAACTATAAATGAAAATATAAGTCAAAACAAGTTTCCTTTATAACAATATGTAACAGTACCCCTGACATTATATTAACTGGTTGTGTGGTGGTAGCAAAGTCAAATTCTAGGCTGTCCTATAAATAAAAATGCAGTAGTTATCCATTTCATCCCATGAAACAGAGCAGTACTTAATGTCCCGTGTAGAATGAACGCCTCAAATTTTCTCTGCTGTTATGTTATAACTGCTAGAGGTTACTGTGATGAATCAAAGATATTACATTTTCTTAGCTTAAGAACCAGAAATAGCTTATAAAATGAACCGAAAATGAATGATACTTCCTTTGCATATTATACGTAAGGTACGAAACAATTTGGTTTATATTTGTAAGCTTATCTATTTTTTCAAGATATCCAAAACAAAATTTTAGATTTAAAAAGTTACTGTGCGATGCCTTGAAAAAACAAGAATAAAAAGCATAATTTCAAGTTTCGCATTTGCTCATTACTTTAATATTCATTCAAAAGAGTAGCTACTACAATGACCAGTATGGGTAGTCCAGGAAATTGTTCTAGTATAGGCCATTACAAAATCAAAATTCTTGACTTGGCATTGATTTTAAAAACAAAAATTATGGTACGTGACAAAACTATTGCATTCAAGTAATGTGATGTGAGGGTTTAATGAAGGGCTTTGAAACTGCAGACGTGCACATATGGCACTCTTTCAGTTTCAAAGATCTCACCTTCGTCGCTCAAGCAACAAACAGGATGAGTCCTTTCGATAAACTGCGGCATGCATTACACGGCACAACTCAGCGTTTCATTTTTATTTGGTCCGTAAACTTCAGCTTTCATTATAAGGTTAAGTAGTTTCATTCTCCTGACTACATATGCATATTTTCTTTCCTTTGCGTGCAAATGCCAACTGTTACATAATCATTATGGCAGAAGAATATCCCCGGATTCCTTTAAAATGCATACCCTAATCATCATGTTTTACAGAACACCTTATAGAAAATGGCTAGGCTGAGATTACCCTGAGAGGCTTTTGCTGAATGATCATTAATGCTGTAGTAATTGCAAATGTCAACAATAAAACAAAATTATGGATTTAAATGTGAACAGGTTCACCGTTTTAGAACACACTCGTTCATTAACGTTAACTGAAACCGTTGTTTTGTAATGCTTTTCTTACCCGTGCTTCAGTAAAATAATTTTTTAGTATTGCTTTAATGAAGAACAGCAGAAGAGCAACAATACTGTTTGTTACTCGAGCAGGAACGACTGCCTTCAGATCTCCAGCATGCTAAATCCATCCAAATGCTCCCTTGTTACTCCTTGTCATATAATTTCCATTGTAAAACCATCTTAGGGGTTACACACATATAATAAATCACAGGCACTGGTTCTTAACTTCCTTAAGTGAGCAGTCAAAAAATAATAAATGGTTATGAACTAGTTGCATATTGTATACTAATCTACATCACTTAACATTTAATCCATCTACAGGCCTCCATGTCAAACTCACTTCAATGTCAAAGCAGGCACAGGTTAAACAACAGAATTTCTTAAACTAAAAATTAAACATTGAATCATATGACTCATTAGTAATCAAGTTCAAAATATTCAGATTTCAGCTTTGGGAAAAATACACATTTGCATTACAAAACATTTGCTTGGTCACATAGGCTGCAATCACACACATTTGTGTTTTTCCATTTCGGGACAAAGCAAAAGCAATTCCAACTTAAAATACACGCCACCCCTCCACCCCCCAGTTCAATATCTGAATTCACTTCTTCACTCCTCTTAGCATCCCTCAGATCTTGTTTAACAACCAGATACAAATGCTAACTTCTTCCAGTTTATGGAGGATAGTATGTGCATCAGTACATTATTTCTGATCAAAACACTGACAACCCATATAAAAGTTGGAAATTCTCTACTTGAGAACTAAGTACTGTTCTTAAAGGTACTACAACAGGGCACCTTCTGAATCAAAATTCACAGGAGGCTTTATACACCCCTTTAAAAAGGAAAGTCTGTGTGGTTCGGTGGTTCAATTTGTTCCTTTAATGTGCCTGATGCTATACGGCACTGACATTTGTCCAGAGGCCACAAGCACCTAGTCTATCAGACAATCAGACAGACGACCAGAACATCCTCCCTTCTAAAAGAAAATGGTCCGACACACCACAGAAATGCAGGAGAGGTCCGGATACATGCAGAAAAGGTCCACTGAACAGAATTACTACAGTCCTTTGAGTCTAATAAAAACACACAGTGAACACAAACTCGTTATAGACAAGGGAGCAAAACGACTTGAGGTGAAAAGAAGCCCACCTTTCCCTCAAATGTTTGTCACGACCCCTTTATCAGTTACAGAACACAGAAGTCACTGCAACAGGCAGAGCTGGAAAGCCTGAGACGTGGTAGGCCGCTCTCTTGACATCCTCTCTCCACAACCAATCAGAAGGCGGAGAGAAAAGGAGTGAGCCTGGTCCCTTGGGCTGCAGCCCCTCCATCTCATCTCACCCAGCTGAAAGGATTATCAGAGGGCTGCTGGTAGTGCTTCTTGACAGAGTTCCCTTGGGGAAGGCAGGAGGTTTGCTTAAAGAGGACAGCCTGGGTGGGAAGCTTACCTTCCCAGCAGACCCTGACTGAAGCCCTTCACGCCTGTTGAGCACATAGACACTTTTTTAAAATTGGATTTCTCCTGTACCCCCCCCCCCCCCCGAAGAGGCAATTTAGGAGCTTAACACACGTATATTTTCATTATCTTCACTTCAGAAACTTAATCTACTTATATCCATATGCTGGGGACACAGATTCTGCATTAACCATTTAAGTTGCGGAGGATAAGGATCATTATTAATATATCATAAATAATAAATAATAATTATGATAATTCAGGCACAAATGACCCAGTTTCAAAAAAAGTCGTTCAAGATTTAAGGCCATATTAAAAGGTGACAACCATCAGTAGTGACGCTCTTTCATAAAGCTGGTCAATTTTTCGTGCTCTCGGACACACTGCAATACTTTACTCTTTAATATTGCCCTTGCAAAGGCTAAGGCAAACGATTGTCCTTATCTAGCCTAAACCCAGTTTTATCACTTCTGATGACAGCTGAGCAGTCTGTTAATGTGCACAGGATGTCATTAAATTGTCAGCACCCATATGAATTACAATTTACTTTGAATCATCTAAAAAATGTGGAGAATTATGAAGAACAGTTAACACAAGGAGAAAATGAGTAATGAGGCCTGACTTTTTTGGCCTTTATAAAAAAAAAAAAAAAAATCAACATACTACTAATCTCTGTGGTAAATGTGAAAATCACAGCAGTAATTACTACACGTCAAATACCTGGATGATCGCACAACAAGGTCCAGGAGGCAGGGGGACTGTCACATAGTGAACCTTGATAAAAGTGCCACTAGCTACCAGAAAAGAGGAACGTGTGCTTTTCATTCTAGACTGTTCTACACAATGGCCATTTAAGGGGGAGTGAAGAACATCAGATGATGTATTGCCTTACACAAATGTTCGCTCACATACACGAATGGAAACAAACATTATGGCACCTCAAATGCTACGTACCATTTATCTTCTACACGTATTCAGATGTGAATGTGAGCATTATGCAAATCAAATTATCCCTTCTATTTGCATCAAAAACATCAGTGTAATTTAATGTACATATTCTGGATCATAAAATAATAGTTGCACAGAAATAACAGATGTTCACATATATAACAGGCTATTTTTAATGGCAAAAACGCCAGTTGGTAGAATCAATATTGAATATTTTGATATTACTGGAGACGAGTGTTAAAATAAAATGAAGAAAACAGCCACCATCAAACTCTCGTGAGGGGCATAAGTTCTACATCACATTTAGAGAGCTTCCACTCTAATGAGGGAGAAGTCTGTAAACCATTACATATAAAGATTAAGGTTCCCAATAATAAGCCCACAGCTACAATTTTTTTCAGGAGACAAGGCCCAATTAGAAGTGGCTTGGTGACAGATCCTCCCGTAAACCATGCTATCGAGAGCTGAAATGGCTCCTAAACCCATTTCATCACCACTGTCAATTTCCCCCTCTCCAACACACAGTATTAAAAATGGATTTTGTGTCTGGTAAATACAAATCAAGTGCAAGAGTTCTATCCAATCAATTCCTAATTAATAAAGCCTATTTCCCAGTAGGAAAAAAAAATGGAAAAGCCCGCAAGTGGGAAATTTACAAAAAAAATAAATCAAAGCAAAACTTTAAGGTAAACACATTCACACAATCCGGTTTAATGCAGCAAACTTTGTTAGCATTTTTACTACACAACTAATCCGAATCATAAATAATGCACATACGAAAGGCATAAAACTTTGGTGAAATCCATGAACATAAGAGCAATCGGCCTCATTCAAACATGATCATTCTGATTCTGTAGCAAAAAGCCATCCTTTTATTTCATTAAAGCTGAATGAATGTCATTTTCTTAAACATTATCATGGCTTTTACTAAATGTAATACTTTAAGTGAAACTGAAATACTTACTGATCTGATACATTTTAGCATGAAACAGCAGTACAAAGTCTAGATTCCTTAAACGATTACCAAAATAACATGTAAATTCTGTGAAAAACATCTGTGAATTTATATTACACAAAGTAGTAAAATGAAATACCATGAATTACAGACACTAATTAAAGTTGATATAATGACAATTTAAAAATAAAATAATATCACGGTAAGTGTGGATAGCACCAGCAAAAAATATTACACTTATACAAGCTAATTTTGTTCAGTCAGCCACATCTTGGCGATTCATTTCTTAATGGGAATAGATTTCTTCATGAAGCTGAGCTGGCCTTTACCTGCAGGTTGTGTTTCTCCAATCTCATTTCCAGAATGTTGTTCTGATCTTCCAGACGCCTGCGCTCTGCCTCCAGCTCCTCAATCTTCCGCCTGTAACAAGACGAAACAATTAAGATATCCATCTCTAGGCTCAGGCTTGCTATTTATCTGAGGTCCTGCCAGTCTCAGCTGCTAATCAGGCCTAAGTTCTGAAGACTGCTGTAGAGGGGCCATCTTCAATTAAATGTTCAGATCTGTAGGGGGCAACGGTGCCATGCTTAGTGACGAGTTGCCACCCGTGAAGGCACTGGGAAATTCTGCAGTCATTGCCACACGTCTGTGGTGGGAGTACTAGTTCTCGTGCGCCACAAGTCAAAGCGTGCAAAATCAACTGCCCATCATGAAATGCTGACCTCAAAGAAATCTCATTTCCATTTCATTAACAGACCAGAGTTAGGCGGCAATGAACACGGCACTGCAGTAGTTGCTTAATATGCTAAATAATTAATCATGTAAAACAGCAGAGACGTTAAGGGACTATTCTGGTATGTGGATGGAAAGCTGCCTCACATTTTCCATTCGCATACAAAGTCCACCGCCCATTCAGTTACAGTTCATGTAACACACAGCCGTTATAAATTGGTATTAAACTGGCCAGCAGGGCATTTTATTTCATAGCTACAACTGATGTCAGTTTTGGAGAATTTCTGTAACTTTCTCTTGATGTTCAAGGATAAAGAGGTTTACTACAAATGAATGGTCACCTGCGTCTGGTTAACATCAGCCAAATCTCAACATCCCTGCAGTGGCAAAATATTCAGTGAGGTGTGTTTCTTGAGGAACTTATGAGGTACGTAAGGGGGCGTGCGCTGATTTCAAACAAGCCTCTTTTTTTTTTTTTTTTTTTTTAAGACAACTATTATCAAAGTTGCATACCACTTACAAACTCAGGCTTAATTATCTACATAAAAATAGACAATAGTTTCTACTCAAAGCTTACTCATAGTCACAATATTATAACATTAAGGTCACTATGCCCCTAGCTATGGCTGTGGAGTTGACATGGCCATTCTGTTTGCAAAGGTTTTCTCTAAGTAGGTGCATTTCCACCTGCAGTCTAAAACCATGACTGGTTCAAAGATGCAGGGGGAAAAAAAAAACTTATTTATTTCAAATTTATTTATATTTAACATAGAAAATATTTTCCTAACGAAAGCACTAATTATACTTTGTCGCAAATATGCTGGTTAGTATACTTGCATGCCACAAACAAAGAAGCCAAACCGTAACATGTAGTTAGGTATTGTGATACATGAACAGACCAGACCAGACGTTGTCTACAGTGCTCACTGGCATTCAGCCACATCCGGTACCCAAAAATACCAAGGCACACTCCATGCAATAATATAGCAAGGGTACGTCTATCAATCACATAATGAAAAGAGAAATAAAAAATAAACACAGAAAATCACCAAAGCCAGAAGAATACTTGTACTAGTGCCACCTTTGCAGTGACATGTGCTGTGACATGCACCAACCTTAGCATTTGAAAATTGTCGAGAAAAAAAAAAAACAGTTTAAACGCATACAGAAATGCCAGGGGGTGTGCACAAGTCCACGGCTGTACCTCGGTAATAATCACACAGACCATGAGAAACAGAATGTGTTGTGCTCCTCTAAGATGCCTTTTGGCAGGCTAAGCTGTAAGAATACTCCACCCTATTGCACAAAGTATTAAAAGTTTTATCATGAAATGACACATTGCACACACGTGAATATTACCCGCATGGATCAACAGCCACCCGCACGACTTCTGACCGGAGAGTGTGCAGAGTGCTGCTACACGGGTGATCAGCAGATAAGGTGAATTGAAAATTAAAAAGGCACAGCATCTGCGGTGTGCGTTCATGCTCTCGTCATCATCACACGCGATAAACCCAGAAAACCATCTGCCACTGGACCCTCTACCTTCCTGCCTGCCTCTGGAGCCAAATTCGGGGGTTCTCTCTTTGTCATATCCTCCTGAGACCCAAGGAAAGTTTCAGGTTATTTGTGATTTTCTATGTCTTTGGAGGAAATAAAACATCTTAC